>RJWJ010005833.1:0-65891 GCA_004363605.1 Indri indri
AAAAAAAAAAAAAAAAAAAAAGAAAAAATTAGAAAACACAGAGAGATCATAATGAATACCTTAAACTCACTGAATTAGAGTCTATTAATGCTTTAGTATTTCTCTTTCTAGTTTTTTCCCAGTGCATATAAAAAAATTAAAAAATAAATAGCAAAGGCCCATATTATAATTACTGTTATTGTATAACTTAGTTTCTATTCCATTATGCTATCTGTAAGCAATCTTGTTAAATACATTAATTATCTCTAATTTTTTAATGTTACGGATTGCATTGCAATGAACTTACTTTCTATTTATCTATCTTTGAGCACTTGACTGGATATTTCATTAGGACTAATTTCCAGAAGTGGGATTCCTAGGTCAGAGGGCATACTTGTTTGGAAGGTTTTTGACGATCTTCCATAAAGGCTTTAATGAGTTACAAATCTCACTAATAATGTACGTATGTCTTGCCAATATTGGGTAATGTAATATGTATATTTTTTAGTGTGTAAGAATTGTTTTCAGTTTAGTTTTTAATAGGTTACACACTTACACATTTAAAAATAGGTAAACAGTAAAAAGATACTCTTCTATGCCTGTTGCCTGGTTTCATTCCTTTGAGTAACAAGTTTTATTTTTGTGCATTCTTCCAGAGTTTCTTTATTCACATATGAACAAATATAAATATGGTTTTTTTTCCTTTTTACACACAGAGTACATGCAATAAACTTTCTTTTGTGCTTGCTTTAACATTTTTTTAAGATAATTTATCTGGAGATCCCTGTGGCAACATATAGAGAAGGAGGGTGTGTGTGTGTGTGTGTGTGTGTGTGTGTGTGTGTGTGTAGTTACTGTTTGAGTAATTCAGGAAGGCTTGAACACCAGGAAGCCCCTTATTATTCAAGGAAACTGAGACAACTACTAAATGAGTTACTTAAGTAAGAAGAGGTAATAAGATTTTTACACAGATAAGCAAAAAGAAGAAAAAAGCTGTCTATAATCTTTTATCAAGAGAGAGTCAGACACTTTGGAGTGTGTGGTATGTGTATGACTTATTTTTTGAAAGTGCTTAATAATTTTTACTCATTACTTGCTATTTTTTCCGATTTAATATATTGTGAACAACTTTCTATGTTATTAGAACTTATTATTTCATTGTATGGCTGTTGTTGTCTGTTGAGCCATTAGATTATATCCAGTTTTTCTACTATTATTAAAAAATGATGTAATGAAATCTTGGTATCTATTACCCTAAGGTTTTAGAAGCAGAATTTTTGAATTTAAAGGCTTTTTATACTAACTTCCTAATTTTTCTTCCAAGAAAGTTGAACTGATTTACATTTCTATCAAATTATGAGAGCACCTCCCTCTATCTTTCTCTCTTACAATTTAACAGTAAAACATTATATTGTTTTACAGCTTTGCTTTGACTACTGAGCTTCAAAATACTTTTGCCATCTGTAATTCTTTTTTTGTGGTTGTCTGTTTATCTTCTTAGTATAATTTTACCGAGTTCTGTTTTTTTTAATTATTTATTAAGGGCCTTTAATATGTTAAAGGCATTGACCCTTTGTTAATTATATTTGGCATTCTCCCTATCCCTCTATCCCCCAGTCTTTTCATTTCCTTAGGTTTGCTTATATTGATTTTTTAAAAAATATGTGAGTTTTCATGTAATTGAATCATTCTTACGTATCTTATTGCTTCTGTCTTTGACAGAAAGTCTTACCCTCAATTTTCATATCTATCTTCATGTATTACATTTCAGGTTTTTAGTTTCTGCAGTTTAATATTTAAACCATTTTGTTGTATGATGTCAGGGAGGGTTCTAAGTTAAAACAATTTTTCTTCAAATTGATTTGTCGGTGGTCTTACCACAACAAATTATATCTCTTCCTTTCCCCTCAGAACTGAAATGCTACCTTTATCAGATAATAAATTATTACTTTTGACTTTTCTGCTTTGTTACATTGAATTGTTTATTCCTTTGCCAGGACTGCATTATTTTAGTTATTATAGCTTCTTAATATGTTTTAATATTTGATATTATTGTTCAAGTCCATCTGCATAACTTTTCTTTTTAAAATATTTTTTGACTCTTTTCCTATTTTTATTCTTTCAGATAAATTTTTAGGAATCATTTTATGAAGTTCCAAAACAAATTCTAAGAGCAAATTTTAAGCAGCTTCATTTTTCTTTTTATGCTTTTTGCTGTATACTCAGATTTCAGACATTGGTCTGTGCAATTCATTTTACTTTTAAAGTTGATTAATGAAATAATTTTATATTTAGAAAGCTTGTTTGAAAAAACTGGGTAGAAACAGCAAAAACAACTGACTAATGAGTGGGTTGGTTAACTACTGTATGATTAGAGACTCTGAAGAACTTCTCAGTTTTCTTTAATATTTGTTTTTCTTGCTTGAATGTAGAATTGTGCTGTGACTGCAGTATGTAAAAATCAGCAAAACTATTCCCTCAATTTTAAGTCATGCAGTTACTGTCTTATTTTTGAATGATGGACACGGCTGGAAATAAATGACCAGTTTAATTTTTTTTAGAGATATATAAAACTACATTCTGACTAATGGAATTATATGCATGGGTGTCTATGTAACATAATTCATAGGGAATAAATCTATTTAATATATTCATTTTATAAATACATGAAGGTAATCTAAGTAACGAAATGGATCTTATTCTGACCATTTCAATAAAAATATTTCTACAGTAGGTATGAATGTTTATAATTATTTATAAACAGAATACCAGGTACAATTGCACTAGAATGCACTCCACTTGTACTATAGTATGCCCTTGGGTACCATAGAAGCATACAGTGCACTTTGCTCCTGTGATAAATAGTCCTACTTTGTTATTTTGTTTTAATTTATATATTTATCTGTACAGTTTTTGTTTTCTCTCCCTTTGGCAGCTGCTAATTTTATTGCTGTCATGCCAGAGTCTGGCAGTGTTTCACCTCTCCCCACTTTTTGAATGCTGCTTCCAGGCTACTATAGTAATCAAATTTATTAGATTTGTATCTAAGAGTTCATAAACTAGGAAAACCTGATGCACTTTCTCTTCTGAAAAAAAGTCACTTGATGTTTGGTACATAAACTACTAAGTTTATCAGTTTTGAGAGTTGAGTTTGCTTACTTCTCGGTTCAGATTGTCGGTTGTGTTTTCAAAGGCTGAAATTGTCAGGTAGCAGATGAGAGGTTGTAAGTCCTTTGGGACCGAATCTGTTTTCTCAATGAAATAATGTTAGGATTTTTAGTTAAATTCCTGAGTTAGTTCAATACACAAATATTTTGTGAATAAAAAAATGACTGAAGTAATATTTATTTTCAGCTATGCTTAATTATTATGTATACCATTTTGAAGACATGTAGGTAGGGCAACTGGCTGGGGGTGGCAAAGATTAGAGGTAGGGATTCCTGAGGAGAGTGGTGAAGGCTTGTAATGGCAACTGTGGAATTCCAGAGAGAAAGCTAGTTAGAAATATACTCAGTGTTGCCTCGGTTGTCAAGTACTCAGCTGAGCTTAGTCACCATTTATAAGGGCTCTAACAGCAAGGTGGTATAATTTTCTATAGTGCTTAGCAGCTGGGGCATAGGGCTAGAAAAGAAAGATACTTGGATTGATTTAGGGATTTGAAGGGCAGATGTGGCAGAAGGATATTGAAATTTGAGGTATAGGAGATTCTGATCACTGAGACTGAGCCATCAGACATTATTTTTATGAATTATGTTTTGCTTCGGTGTTAGTTTTTCCCCCTATTTCCCTCTCTTATTTCAGCTCTCAATGTTTAGTCTAAAGCAGTGCTACTCAGTGTAGCCAGTTTGTGAACAGTTTGTTGTTGGAGAGGGGTGAGATAGAAAATATGAAGGAGTTGATCGACTTGGAGAAAAATGGGGTAGGAAGAAGGAATTGGAGATTACAGTGAAATATAAAATTAGGTAGAGTAGAAGTAGTAATTAAAAGAGCTGGAGGAATAGAAAATGTAATAGAAAATAGAAGCATCAGCTTGGACATCTTGGCCTCAAGGAAGAAGTTTCCTGACCTCTCCAGTTAATTTCCTTTCTATGTGCTGTGGCACTTTGTACTACTCTTACAAGCCCTCATTTCGCTATATTACAGTGATCTATTTATTTGTCTCTCTTTATTCCCCATTTTGTAAACTCCCTGATTATGGCACTTATTTTAATTTTCCTATTTTACATTTTCTGATACCTGGTAGGTACCTCGTAGGTGTTGAATTTAATAGAATGGATAGGAAGTTGTGATCATGGTGGGACAGTATGGTTTAGGAGGACAAACCTCCATGGGAGTGGTTAAAGTTGAGAAGAAGTTAAAAGTCTTTAAAATAGAAGAGGCAGGAAATAGGGGCATGGATAATCTATCTTCATACTATATGTCCATATTAGAAATTCAAATTATTGCTTTATTTTGGTTGTTTCCTGATTTTTTAAAGCTTTGAACATTTTTATATCATGCATCAGGTATTTTTTTCCTTATTATTAACTTTAGAAATAAAGTTTCATCATCCCCATTATTCTCTTACTGTATTAACTTTAGTTTCTTCATCTTAGCTGCACAAAAAACATGTTTAGGTGTAACATTCTATATTTAGAGTGTCTCAGATTTACTCGATACTTCTTTACTGCTTCCTCAGAAAATTTTAGTATGTAGGTAGTGTCTGGTCTGTGGAAGGAGGGAAGGAAGGATGGCCTAGTGAAGTCATACAAATATGAGTGAATTGCATTAGTTCTGTTTTAAAATATTTCTTTGAGACCTTTATTATTTATAACTACAATAACAATATTCATCTTTCAGGTGTTTTCTGTGGATTGAATCAGATTATGTATGTAAATCATTTGCATAGGGTATAGGTTTTCAGTGCAAATCTTTATATACATGTCTATACCTTTTAAATTACTTAGGCTTCACAGGATTACAGGTAGAATTGAACCTCAGCATATATTTTTTTGTAGGAACACCTGTCTGTCTTCATTCAGAAACAAAGGAATGTTAGTTACTTAGACTGAATGGAAAATCTGAGCATCTTTAGAAATTGTTTAGGTTAGTCTTATTTGCTTACGAAGAGACTGAGGAGCAGAGGGATGAGGTGATTTTCCCTAGGACATGTAGTTTTGAGTCCAGATTATGTACCTGGTCTTCTGAATATCAACCCAGTACATTTTCTCAGAGCCTCTCTGCCATAGATAGTGTTAATTTCACTGTTTTTTCCTTATTCCTCATTTTCAATAACTGCCAGCACTTACCTAGTTCTTTATTTTACTTTTATATTTGAGATGACACTACAATATTGGACCCACTTTAAAGTGATGAGTGAGGTATATAAGGTATATATTTGAAGTGGTTTCATTAATTCAGAGCATAATTTTTTTGTCTTAACTTCTGTGATCAGAAATTAAGAGGGGATGGTTTTGGGATTATTCAGGCACATTACATTTCTTCTGTGGTCAAACCTCTCTGCTAATGATCATCTGTGTTTGCAGCTGTTTCCCAGAGCTAGCATCACCACCTCAGATCATCAGGTATTAGATTCTTATAAAGAGCACACAACCTAGATCCCTCACGTGCACAGTTTACAGTAGGGTTCACGCTCCTATGCGAATCCAATGCCTTGGCTGATCTGACAGGAGGCAGAACTCAGGTGGTGATGCGAATGGTGGGTAGTGGCTGTAAATACAGACAGATGAAGCTTCCCTGGCTTGCCTGCTGCTCACCTCCTGCTGTGCAGCCCAGTTCCTAATAGGCCACAGACCGGTGTACTGGTCATGGCCCAGGGTTTGGGGACCACAGATTTAGGCACTACCACTACTGGGATGTCTTAAATTTCCTAATTAGAACCTGACATTAGGCTGACAAAAAGAGCTCATCCTTAAAATTTTTTGTCGCTTTCATATATTTTATAAGCTTTCTTTAAAAGACACAGTGACGTAATTATGACCACATTTCAGCAGCCAGACATTATTTTGACAAATTATTTTTTGCTTTGAAGTTAGTTTGTTTCTATGTATTCTTCTCATTTCAGATCTCAACATTTAGTCTAAGGCATTGTTACTCAGTGTTGCTTATTTGTGAACTAACTATATATTGGTCTTCTATGGGAAAGTAGCTTGATTGAGTGAGAATGTAAACCAATCCCTTGCTTTCTTCATTGAGATAGTTTTCCTATGATAAAAGCAGAATCGAATAGTGTGTATTAGAATCACCTAACGCAGTTGGTTTACATTCTGGTGCAAATTCCTTATATTTCATTGTGAACTTGAAAAAAATAGTTCTTAGATTAGCACCTCTTAGCAGACCACATTTGTTCTAACATACTATTAGAACAATTACTGTGTATTAATGCTTTTTGTTTGTTCATTCAGTAAATACCTATTGGTGTTTACTGTGTAATAGGCACTGTTCTAGGCTCTGGAGATATAGCACTGAATAAAACAAAATCCCTAATCTCATGGAGGTTACATTCTAATTCTATTAGAAATACCACTATTTCTCATCTCTCAGATATACTATTGTTTTTGTAGTAGACTGAATTCTTTCAGTGTATGGTCTTGTGCACTAAATGCCTCAGACTTAATTGTGTATATCTTTACATATAGTGACAATACTACTTTTAATTACATTTTTGGCTCAGATCATTTTTTTTTTGACTTGTAAAACTTTGAAAACAGAGTAATTATGTATTTGATCACCTTTCAGTTTTATTTGAAATTAGTTTTTCTGAAGCAAGGATCTTTTTATTTAGAAGGAGGTGTAGAAGGAATTAATTTCCAATAAAAGAGAACAGTGACAACATGAATTAATTAGACAGCAGATAGAATAGTATATTAAGTAATCATTGTTTGGTTGCCTTTCTTTTCTTTTTTTTTTTTTGAGACAGGGTCTCACTGTGTTGCCTGGGCTAGAGTGCCGTGGCGTCAGCCTAGCTCACAGCAACCTCAAACTCCTGGGCTCAAGCAATCCTTCTGCCTCAGCCTCCCGAGTAGCTGGGACTACAGGCATGCGCCACCGTGCCCGGCTAATTTTTTCTATACATTTTTAGTTGTCAAGCTAATTTCTTTCTATTTTTTTAGTAGAGATGGGGTCTCGCTCTTGCTCAGACTGGTCTCAACTCCTGAGCTCAAAGGATCCACCCGCCTCAACTTCCCAGAGTGCTAGAATTACAGGCGTGAGCCACCGTACCTGGCCGCCTTTCTTACATTATTGACAGATGACCTGTTTGTCAGACTTCAGAGTATTTTGGAGCTTATACTGAAATGTTAGGATTTTAATAATGAAATATAAGGACTGGTCAATTAAATTGATGAAAACCAATGAAACAACCTGTGACTTAAAAAAAAGCAGAATCCTCTAATGCAGTGGTTCCCAAACTTGAATGTGCATTAGAGTCAGAGCCTTGCTAAACTGTAACACTGTTGGGCCTCACCTCCAGGATTTTTGATTTAGTAAATCTAGGGAAAACCCAATAATTTGGATTTCTAGTAATTTCTCAGTGATGCTGGTGTAAATCATCCAGGGACCACTACTTTGAGAACCAGTGCTGTAATGTTACCTATCTAGCGCTCTCCTGATTTATCAGTAAATAGCTAATTTAATCAGTTGCAGCAGATGGTGATTTAAAGAAAACTCAGCAGGTAAACTAAAAGTCAAGAAAGAAACTTAACATTTTTCTTAATCCTTATTTTAGTAGACTCATTAATGGAAGATTGAGGGACAAAGTGTAGAGAATTATTCTAATTCCATCATTGTCACTTTAAGTATGTAGAAGTAGACTGAAATACTAGTAATGTTATTTTTTCCGCCAGTGCAGTTGTCTCCAGAAGAACTAAATTGAAATTTAAGTATCCCGTTTGTATTATAGGCATTAACATTTAGTATCAGGATCCCACTGGTTATGTAGAGACAAAATTTAATGGTATCAGTGGAAAGATTATAAACCTCTTTCTATTCATAAATTCATTCATTCACAATTTAAATACATAAGGTTTGCCATGCACTGTGTATATGTTTGCACAAATACATTGTGATAAGGACTATGAAGGATAATGTACAGGATACTATGAAATAGTGTAATGGGGTAACTTAATTTGGGGAAAGCTTCTCTAAGGAAGTTGATTTAAGCTGAAACTTGAAGGGTAGGTAGGAATTTCACCACACACAGAGTTGGAAAAGAGGAAATATTACTACCATCACTAAAGAGGCATTGTGCACTAACATGTTTCCATGTATTATTTCATTTAAAAGCCCTGTTAGTTAGATATTATTCCCAAATTTTAGATGAAGAAACTGAGGATTAGAGAAATTACTCTTTCAAAGTCAGTCAGCCATTAAGTGTTAGAACTGTGATTTCGTCAGATCTTTCTGACTTCAAACTTTTAACTGCTTTGTTAAATTAGGGAGATTTAAAGATATTTTCTTAATTATTAAATAGTATGTTACTCCCTTATTTTCCTCATTTCTATATCAACACCCCGCTTTCAATGTGAAAACTATAAATTAGACATAAGCAGACCATTTAAAGGGATGCACACACATCCATATATACATACATTCATATGTAACTTTAAAATAAACTTTCTGATTATAAAAGTAACACATGTTTGAGAGACTTTTGGAATGTCTAGAAGAACTAAAGAAGGAAACAGTCTCATTCAGAGATAACCATACTGATGTTCTATTTCATTATTTTAGTAATTAGGCATTTGTTATTTTTAAAAAATTGTAATCATACTATGTATATCAAATTATTTATTGATAAATAGACATGCAATGTTTTAATGAAATATAAATCTATTTTTGAAATACTAATAATTTTTTAGCAGTGTCATTTCATAATATATTGACTATTGTTTATATAGGTAGTAAAAAAGGTTTCACATTTTTTATGAAGTTAAATTAAAGCCTACTGTTATGGTCATCTTTAGGAGTTAAATTTGATAAATCATTCTTTACCCTTATTGCTCTGATGGGATGAAGCTTGTAGAAGAGATATATATATATATATATAAAATCTAATTTGTATTCTGTTTTTCTCATTTTTAAGGACTATAATAACTTAAAAAAATAAGACCTAATCTTGACTTGCAGGTTATCATTACTTTGAGACATACTGTGCTAATAGTGTCACTTGTTTTTTTTATGCTATTATTTTTCATTTACTGGTTTTCATCATTTTATGAAGTTTTTTTTTTTTTATGGATACAGAAAAATAAACTATTTGAATTTCACCCTCCTATTTGAAGGGGTAATCCCAGATGATTATGTTTCTTATTTTAAAATTTTTTTCTCTGTATCATGTACATACTCCTTAGCTTTTGTAGACAGAGCCCAAGGATGTCAGAGAGTTTTAAAATATATAGAATGTAAACCTTGCTGCATTTATGTTTATTAACCAATTTAAAAAATATATTAAAGGTCAGATTTTGTTTTTTATCAAACTTAACATCTTGCCTATAATGATGCATGCATCCTTTTGGGTTCATTATGTGTCATAGTGATTTATGTTGAGGTATTTCTTTTGTGCATATCTACCATGGAAACATTTTAAACACAATTGCAGAACTTTACATTTGTAACTTGAGAAAGAAGGAAACACATCTTAAAAAGAAAATCAGAACATTATTCCATAACAGTTGTTCATAAATCAGTGAAATAGAATTCATTTTTAAAAAGCGTAATTGTTCACTGTAGTTTAATTTACTATATCTCTTAATTCTAAGCTGTTGACTGTAAATTGAATTTAGATGTTAGCCAGATATCACATTATTGACTCTTAAACCGTAATATGATATACGTAAATAATTCTTTCGTATTAGCTTCTTTTTTGGTAGTAAACACTTGTGAGATATTTTTATTGAAAATGTGTCCGATTTTTTTTTATTATATAAAGTACTACCTTTCTTCCTTTCCAGTCATAAAAGTATTTTTCCTTATTTCTTTTTTTTTAGAGACAGGATCTCACTCGGACACTCAGGCTGGCGTGCAGTGGCATGATCATAGCTCACTGTAATCTTGAACTTCTGGGCTCAAGCAATTCTCCCACCTCAGCCTCCTGAGTAGTGAGGATTACAGCTGTGTGCCACCATTGTGTGCCACCATGCCTAGCTAAATTTTTCTTTTTTCGATAGAGACAAGGGTCTTGCTATGTTGCCCACGCTGGTCTGGAACTCCTGGCCTCATTTTGTCACGTTGGCCTCCCAAAGTGCTGGGATTACATGTGTAAGCCACCATGCCTGGCCCTTTTTTCTTATATAGAATTTCTTTAGCATGTTTTTTTCTGTAGCTGTTACCAAGTCTTTCTCCTTTTTGTTTAGACAGTTGTGTATTTGTACATTACATTCATCTGTCAACTCATTAATTCATTAAAGAAATGTTTATTGAGTTCCTATTATATGCCAGGCATTTGGCTAGATGATGTTGAAAGAAAGCATGGGGAAGAGAGGGAATGGGAATTCTTATGTACCTGTTAAGAGAGTGTGTAGGTTAGTGTACTGTACTATATCTCTGTGCTTTGTGAAGATGCCTGTAGGGCTGCTCAGGAGCAGGTGGGAGGTTCTAGCTATCTTCCCAACTGTTCTCCTTTTCTACCCAATAGGCTCCTTTAAAAATCCATTTATTTATTGGGCTTTCTCACAGCATTTCACAAGAAAAATGGATTTTGCAGTTTAAAAAAAAGCTTCAGAGTCACTGGTCTAGTAGAATTATATATGATTACATATGTATAAGTAGAGTGAGAATCTCATACACAGAGAATGACGGGTAGTAGATGGTATATTACAGATATAGTACTACGGAAATACAGAGGTAGGTAAGAGGATTTTCAATTTGGAGGGTGAAAACTTGTGAAAATAATATCATTTGAGCTCTTTCTTTAAAGATAGGTAACATTTGGCACTGTAGACATTTGAGGGGAGGGTGGCAGTGATGATAGGTAGGGAACTGTGCAAGTAAGGGCAATAGCATGATCAAAGACCTAGAGGTAGAGACGAGGCATAGGGACAAAGAGCTTAATGTGTCTAGAGAGAAACTTTGTTGTAGGAAATACAGATAAAACTGTTGATTGGTATCAGAGTGTGGCAAGCTTTGAATGATAGACTAAAGAGTTTAGTCTTTTCTGTAGGCAATAGGAAACCTTTAAAAGGTGTTTGAAAAGATAAAGATACGATGTGTGTTGATACTGATAAAGAAGGATTGATAATGTAATATGGAAAATGGATTGGCTGTGGAAAGTCTTATTGTAGTAGACTAGTTGGTCTATAGAAGATTGCAAAATTTTATTCTCTGGTGAAAAACTGGCCAACCCACATCCTGTATTGCCATTTACAGGTGCAAGCATATTCTTTTACAGTCGAGTAAATAGAAGTTTGATTTTTTTTATAGTACTAAATCATAATAACTTATATTTGATGTACTTGAGATTTTTATAAGTACTTTAATATTTTGTATCTCATTTAAATCTCAAAACATCCACGTGAGGCAGGGGAGGTGGATAGGTAGTTTTTCCTCTATTTTATGTCATGAGGAACATTTTAGTGTGCAACCCTTCTGTTACATAAATTAGTTTGCTAGATTCTGATTCAGCTAGGTTAAATGGAGATCTTTCTAAAGTCACTTAGAGCATAGTACGTGGCAACCACTAAACTCTCCTGCTTATAAATAGTCCCTTACACTTCAGGGATTTTAAGATTATCTTCCATTTGTTTTATTGTCTCCCTTATGTTAGTTCTGAGTCTTGGTTTACTGCATTGTGTATTTCTTAAGTGGCCTTTCTTTCTCAGTCCCCTAAGTATATTCCTTTTTTGTCTTAGAGTCAGACTTATCTTTCATATTGGGGATTTTTTTCTTTAAGTCTTGCTAGCCAAGAGTGAAGAGTTATACACAACTTCTTTCCCCAAAAAGTTACCAGGCTTTTTGATACTCTTAATTTTTAAAGGATTTTCAGTTTGTGGTAAGCATATCTTTCTGTGGGCTCTTAGTAGTTATTGGTACTCCTCTCCTAAAGCAATTAAGTGCTTAATTAATTATGTTACTAAATTCCAGGTGATGTTCAAAGGAAATCTACCGATTTGAGTTCTCCACTGGAAATTTAGGATCTAAGGTTCAGGTGGACATGAATGAAAAGATGATTCAGATTGGAGAATGAGAAGAATAAAGCAGTGCATGAATGGGCAATAATGTATGTTATTTACAGCTAAGGGCAAGTCTGTTTTAAGGGTGGAGAGCAAGAATAAGCATACAGGTAAGGGGAAGTTTAGGCCAAGTAAATGAGAGTGTTCCCAACTGTATAAGAAATAAGATTAAGGTGAAAGTTCTTAAAGTAGTCTAAGAAATCCCTTCAGAGGACATAAACTTCTAGGAACTCTGTGATTGTCTAATATAATAGTACACTACGAAGTCTAGCAGATGTTCTTTGTCCTATCTGTTTCATATTGCCTTTTAAGTCGCTTAATAAAAAAAATTTGGATTATTCTTTGGCCTGACAATTTTTCATATATACAGTCATCTTCTCTATTTCCTGTTTTATTCAATCAGTAATCGTGGAAAGGGAAAAAGAATAGGCACCTGTGGTTGTGAAATATTTTACTGGTAAACAATTGGTATAAAATATCAAAGAAAGGGAACTAGTTGCAAAATGAAAGTCTGTAGGCCTGTCAGCCTGAGGCCTCTGCTGGTGGAGATTCTAGAATGAATTATTAAAGGCATGATTTGTGAGCACCCAGATGAGTAGTAGGAGCCAAATGGTTTTACTCACAAACTTCAATGCTTTGTCAGAGCTACTAGATTAGCTGTCTCAGAAACGTGGGACTGATAAAGTTTTTAGACTTCAGCAAGGAATTTGACAAGTTTGTGGTGAGGCATGGTTGACAACATGAAAAAATGTAGACTGGTAGCCAGTTAATACAGTTGTGCAGTTTAATAATTTACAGAATGTCTCAAATTATTGAAGACATTGTTTTACAAGAGAAAAGGGACCAAGAATATGCACATGGGACCCTCTTTGTTGTCCATTCGTTGTGGATAAATTCGAGGGTGGGTGAACGTGAGAGTCCTATTCAGGTTTGAAAAGTTGCCGTTAAGAATTGGAATTAGACTAGACTTTCTTTGTTAGTCTCGAGTCCTTCAGAATTAGTAAGTAGGAGTAAACTACTGGGGTCCTCTTCACTCAGTATCAGAATTCTGGAACAGAGATGAAGTGGACAACTTCAGGGAGCTGGTAATATATAAACAAGTAGGACACTCCCTTTGTTGAATGTTGTTTTGAGCAAGGCTTGTAAAACTTTGTTTTTCCTAGAGATCTTACTGAAGTGTAGATTCTGATTTAGAAGGTATGGGGTGGGGCCTGAAATTCTGCATTTTTAACAGGCTTTCAGATCATGCTAGTGCTGCTGCTGGTCTGTGGATCACACTATGAGTAACCAAGTTTAGAGTTAACGTGATTTAAGGATTGGAAAGTTGATGATACTTAATAACTGTAATGATTTTATCAGATCATGTGTGGGCACTTTACATTTTATTTAATTTTCACAGAAAACTTTCAAGGTAGGTGATAATATTTTTATAGATGAGGAAATTGAGAAACAGGGAGCTTAAATATCGCTCGCTTCAGGTTATATGCTAACTGGTGTAACTCAGGTTTAAACTTAAAAAACACCAAAACCAGTGCTGTGTCTCTCATGTTTCCATAAGATTCTATGGTTTTTGTGAGGATAGTTTTCCAACTTACAAATAGTTTCTAATTGGAGGACTTTGTTCTGTTTCTTACTACCTGAGCATGAACAAATAAAAACATTGTTCCCTGTATCAAATATGTTGTATGGGTTCAGGAAAAATAAGCTTTTGAAACATTAGTGGGTACTATTAACTATATTTTAAAAATTATAATAAATATTCATGTTTTTTAGTTTAAAAATATTGGCAAATATGAAAAAAAGAAACTCAAAAAAGTCTTCCATAATTTTACTGCTCTCCAAGCATCACTATTATTACTATTTTGGATTCCTCTGATATACATACACCCCTATATAATTTTTAAAACTTGAGATTTTGTTGTATATAATTTAGTATACTTTTCTTTCACTAATCACGACTTTAATAGTGACAAAGACAGAACTCTTTCTATAATACTTAAACTCTTTGCCATTTTCCTTATGATCATTGGCACAATCACCAATTTGTCCTAGGTTGCAATCTCATTTTCCTTATTCTTTGCCTCTTCCAGTAACTCTGTTGCCAAATTCTTTTGCTAGTTTCTGTGTAATATCTCTTCAACTTGACCAGGTTTTCCACATTCAGTCTCAGTTTTTTATACTGGATTAATGAGTACTGAATCACCATGCCATTTGTAAGTTTATTCTCTGCTTCTTGGGTTGACTGTTCTGTACACAAAACCTTTTGTCTCTCTGTTCTCACATCTTTTTAGTGGCTTCTGATGAAATAAGCATGAACACTTGGGGAGTTTAAACTAAAGGCAGTAAATTATCCTACCCTATCACCTTTTATTTCTAACCACATCTTTTTCTAATTTCTTGTCTCCATTGCCAGGTAAGGTACCAGAATCTGAGAACTTGTAATAATACTGCAACTACTGACGACTTTTAACTGTCTTTTATTCAGTAGTTATTTTCATCTCTGCTACATTTTGCCCATTTCATTGCTTTCTTTCTCTTACCTTGAGTCTTACCCCATTGTACTCCTTATGAAGTTGCCAAGACAAATTCACTTTTCACCTTTTTCAATGGATGTTTCTAATTAAAGTTAATATGAAAATTTATGTTTCCTTTTCTAAAATGTAGTAGCTATGATTTTATACTTGCATATGTATTTAATTTTAATAGGTGATTCTACCTTATGTAGGCTTTTTAAAGTTGTTAGTTTGATAATTGAAACATTGCCTATCAAACTAAATGTGGGTACAGAATGATTAGAGAAGTCTGTTGACATTTGTAGATCCTCAACAGCTTTTCTCTTCTCAGTTCTTTATTTTTGCAAAAATGTCTTATCTAACTGTCATCGCCTATGGCTTCTAGTCAGGGCATCTTTTCTCAGTGGAACCATATTGACTGAAAAATATAATCTCACAGCTTTATTCCCTCTGCCAAGGAAAAAGCAGCTAGAGCTCTTTTGTGGCTTCTCTGAGAATTTTTGTTTTGAGTAATAATGTGGAATTGGTTGTGGATTATATTGGGGTGAATAATACAAGTCAAAAATTTCCCTTCTAGAATCTTGTACGCTACCTTTTTGGTAGGCAAAGAAAAAGATACACTTATCAGTGGATCTTTGAGAATGTCAACTGATTTAGAATTGAAGAAATTAGAAATTAAAACTTAGAAATTAAGGTTGTCTAGGTCACTTAGTATAAGTGTGGGGGTATAGGCTTTTTTAGGTTGGACAGTGAGAACGTGGCACAGGGAATGTTACAGATAAATGTAGGAACTAGGATTTGACTCCTCATCTGACACCAAAACCCATGATTGTAAACATTATTTTAATTTTATAAACAGGTAGGATTATAAATTCTTAGTTTTCAATTTAAGAGTTTAATTTTTAAGTCTTAAATGATATTTTCACATCACATGAAGTATATACTGTGTGGGGGACATTGAATAAGATTACTGATTATAATGATAGATGAAGGATTATCTAATGCTTTAAAATTTTCATTTTCTGATCAAGCCTGACCTAAATTTTATCCCTTATGTACTTTTATTTTTTCTTAATCTCTTTGGTTCTTTCTGGTCAGTATTAGATAATGCATTGGGGTAATTTGGAGACTCACAATTTTGTCCCTTTTTGGGTTTGATCAATTTAATAACTTTAGAGTAATTGTTTCTGAGAACTAACAACTTTGCAGATGAAATTGAGGACCAGGAAGTAACTTCATTAAGGTCATATATAACACTATGTACAATGGTAATTAAGATTTAAAAGACATGGGTTTGAATCTTAGTTCTTCAACTGTGTGGCCTTGGGCTGGTTTCCTTACCTCATTCTCAGTTTCCATATTTGTAAATAATTATGATACTCGTCTCATATGAGGGAGTAGAGAAAATTAAAGGAATAATGTTTATAAAGGGTTTAGCGTAGTACCTGGTGCAGTAAACACTCAACAAAGAAAGCTAGCATAGAAAAAAAGTACAGTTTCAATTAAAGTATACACTATAAAAATCATGGGCTGTGTTAGGTTCATTGATTTTTGAAAATATGTTAATAGGAACCTAATTAAAATAATTTGAAGTTTAAACAATAAATTTTAAATAAATTCTAAATAATAAGTTAAAAAAATTTTGGAATAGGTTTATTATGTATTTAGAATACTTATTTGAACCTAATGGGAAAATAGAAATATTATTGTTTTTGGCTGTATTCATCTTACTGAATCATCTGTGTTTCTTACTTTATTTTTCTTATTAATATTACTTGTCGGACAAATAATCATTGACTAACATCTCCATGAGAAGAAAGGGAAGGAAAGAAAGGAAGTATAATGTTTTTCTTGTGAACAAGCTTTACAAATGTTTAGTGGGGAGACAATTTGTAATTAATATATTTTCTATATGTATCTTGTCTTAGCTTATTTCTGAGCATATTAAAAGTTGGCTATCTCTTGGCTCCCAAACTTAGCTAATTTATCTGAGGAGCTTTGTTTTAAAAAAGTTCCCAAGGGTTTCCCTCCCCTAAACCCTTCCCACCAAGACCTACTACTCAGGCAATTCTGTTGGTCAGCCAGATTTGGATACCAGTGGACTATAGCAATTATGTGTAGCCTAGTGAAATCTTTCATGGTATATACTCTCCTTTTTTTTTTTTTTTTTAAAAAAAAGCTTATAGTCAAGTAATAAGGCCACAAATCTTACTCTGCAAGATATTTGTGACAGATACGTATCCTTTAATATAAATATTCTTATTTTTAATTTTTATTATTTTTAGACTACCATGTATCCCTTTTATGTTACTCTGCTTAGTATATGTCTCCCGAAATGGTTTATACTAATGTCCTAGAGTGAAGGACTTGGACTGGGCTGAGGCCAGCAGAATGTCTAGGGCACAAAAGTTAAGGAGGCTCTCACTTTGAACTTTGTGTAAGACATTAAATTTGGGCCCTAGATGCCTCCCTGGTCTCACCCTAGTCCCAGCCCTGCTCCACAGAATTAGGCTGCATTATAAATTATTTTGATTTTAGTTTAGCATAATCTCATGCACGCTTGGATGTTTTATGAAAAATTGATGAAATAATATAGCTGAACCCAAACCTTTATTACTCAGGTTGAAAATAAATTAACTATTTGAAAAAATAGCATTATTATTCTTATTATTCCTGCATGGTCAGTAATTGTCAGAGCTTCAGAAATTCCATTTCAGTAGAATCTTGTCTGAAACTGAAATATGTTCGGTTTTTTTATCTACTGGCAGCTACCTGAAATTTCTTAATTTGAAATATAGTACCGTCAGCTCTTAATTTAAACTTATGGATGATCACTGAAGTAATAATAATGACTCCAGTTTTACTTCATTTTTGTTAATAATTTTAGAAGTTTTTGAGAATTTGCCTATGATTTTTCTTTCCCTTTTTTTTGAGTGCTACATCTGGAAATGCTCAAAAGTTGTTTGCCTTTTTAAGAGAACAGTCTGCAGTGAAAGTACAATTTCTTTAGAGGTAAGGTTTAGGTTAACAAATGATGAACCATAATGTGAGGAAGCATAATATTGTGAATTATTATTTGGCAAACATACCTAATGCAGGCATTAACTGCTGAAGCCATTTATAAAGTACCACTTGCAGAAAGCTTAGAGAGATAGGCTACACAAAACTTTCTGTGTAAACTCTCAGAATGTAAGCTAGAGTACAACTTAGTTTATTCAATAAGGACTAAATTCTATAAGTTTAAGTTTGATTTGTTTGTAGGTTTCATGATTAATATTTAATTAGAGTATGAAAGGAGCATTTAGAATCTGTTAAAATTTGTAGGTGTGACATCATTGTCAAATCAGAAGTTTTATTTCTTAAAGTTAGAATTTACTTAAATGCACTTTTTTTTCTCTGAAATAAAATTTTATTTCTACTTACAGTGGTGCCAAAGTGGGTTTTCCCAAATAGAATTATTTAATATTTAGGTCCATCGATAGTGTTTAAAATAAACAAAAATAAACCTATTACAACTAAAGGTAGAAGAGTATCTAGGTTTGTTTTTAGCGTTCTTTTTCATGGCTTCTCAGAAGTGTATCATATTATAAATACATTCAAAATGTTTTGCTCTGAGGATATGTAGCATTCCTATAAAGGTTAAATCAATAAAAATGATTTGGACACATTCCTAAGCATGGCTAGAACAGGTAGCCCGTTGTTTTATGTACCCTTGAATTTCTGGAGCAGATCATTATGGCGTAGCAAAAGAACTTACTAAAAGTTGCTTTCTATGTGTAGATGCATCAGCTTTAAAAAATAAGATTTTCTAGCCTTCTAGAAATGAGTATTTTTAAAGTAGCCCTGTATATATTGATTTAATTACGTATTTTAAACGCAGTTAAAGTTTTGGAGCTTTTTTCCTTCGAATGCTGAAGATACACCATAATTGATAAGGAAGAGGTACGTACAGGAAAAATGCAATGGCAAGCCTGTCCAGCAAATTTAGAATAATGGTGGTCTTATGGTTAAAGAAAGTGTCACACATTATAATCGCAAAATTAGGAATTAAATATGATTCTTTTCAGTCTTGCTAGTTTAGAAGAAAATTCTGTAGTAATTGGGATGTTGTTCTGTTCATTGGGCAGTTCAAAAGGCAAGCTTTAATTTGAGCTTTTATTTTAAAAAGCTTATGTATATCTCCTGTGCTCAGGGTTGACTTCTCACTATGTTATTATTGCTAGGTAACTTTATGCTTTTGTTTGCATTTTTCTTGTTTATGTCATGTGTTTTGGGTATGTAAGTTTTCAGATCACACTATTTCCACAGCTGCTTTCCAAAAAATATCTTTATTCCAGTTTATAATAATGAATAAGGTCATTTTTCTTAAAGTTTCCTTTAAAATGGTATTGAAAGTATTAGATGTTTTTGGATTAAAAAATTAAAAGTGGAGTGAATTAACCATGTATTTCAGTGAAGAAAGTTTAAAGAAAAGCAGAAAATTTAAGTTACATGTACTAATGAAGTTTTATTACAGAAAATCCCATCCTATCTTTTTGTACATGTAATTTATAATTACTTTGTAAATAAATAATTTATAAAAAAATTGTGTTACATTATTTGTTGGAGCACATGATTTAATTTCATAGCCAAGAAAATGATTTGAATAAGTCTCATTAAAAATTTTTTTTATTTATATAGAGTGGTTTAATCATTTAATAATTAAATAATTTAGTAATTTAAGCCAAATATTTTGTTCTTTTTAAAACATATTTAAATGTGTCTTCATAGATTAATTTTTATTTAATTGTACCTTGAAAGATCCAGAATATTTATGAAAATAAAAATAAACCTAATAATTAGCACATGGTTCTAAATTTTCTTTAGTATTAAACTAAAGAAAATTAGTGAATGGAATTTTAAAAAAATCTCTTCATGTGTTTTCTCTAACCATATTGGTATACAAAATATTCTGCAATATTCTTATGCATGTTAAAAGGGAACTGTATTGTTAAATCTTTACTACTAAATCAAAATGAAGTTATTCTTATAGTATTCATTGTTCTTACCAAGCTAAGATAATAATGCTTTTTAAATGAGGTAGATATTAGTGGTAAAAAGTTTTTAAAATGTTGTTTTCCTCCTAAATTACAAAGAGAGAGTGTGTGTATGTATATATGTGTTCAGTTTTAAAAATTGAGAGAATGTAAAGAATCCTGAGTTTATAATATGAAAAAGGAGTTTCTGCTATGGAGAACAGACTGGATTAATGATCAAAGGTTGGATTACATTGGCTTTTATGTATGTTTACATTGTTTTACAAATTTGCTTTTGTACATTGTCTTTGTAAGTAGTGTCTGCTTTATGGCTTATTTTCTTAAATATTTTCATATTGCATTGACTCTTGTATTTGTAACAGCAGTAGCAGTTTTCCCCTACATTTTTTCAAAAGCTGAGTTACCTAAAAGCTTTACAAATTTCATGGGAGGTAAAAATTAATCTTACTAGATTATATTTTGTAGATAGTTATCTTACCTAGTATTAGGATGCTACTGTCTTGATGGGAGTTTTCTCATAGATAACCTTATAATGTCTTAATATTTTTGAATTGGGTGGTTAGGTCCTTCTTATGAAATGCTTACATTTACAGTTATCAGTTTTATGGAAAACATAGTGATTGATATAATGTGGATTATCAGTATAAAGAAGTTTTCTTTCTGTGATCCTATACTGTTGTAAATATCTATAATCTGATAGAAGTTTATGAAATAAAATGAGAATTCACTTTTCTCCAAAAATAGTTATTATTGAGCTGTATTTACGTAAGATGTCTTATAATAAAATTACTATTGATCAAAGCGAATCTGCAATGTATACCTTTTTGATAACTTGTGCATCTGTTTTCTAGGATCAAGTTACAGTGATGCAGCAATGGGTTGAAATAGTAATCGTAAAATGTAGCACATTATTACATAGTAAAATAAGATAAATATGATGATCCTTTTCAAAGTGAAACCACATTGTGTAGATTAATTTAAATAATTTTTAATCATTTGGTAGAAATAATAACATATTTTTCCTTAAAGATTATCCTGGGAATTTGAAGTCTTAAATTAGAAAGTTCAGTACAGAAATTTAAAAAGAAAGTTACAGTAATTATTACACAAAAATATCAAAAATTAAAATTCCAATGCTTAAATTGCTTACCCAGGTTACTGGTTAATGAGAAAATATATAGAAAGTATACCTGTTTAGCTCCAAGCCAGAGATGTTCTTCGAGATAATATTCATAAATAGGGATCTATTAGCAGATTAATTTCATTCATATTTGCCCCTGTAAACTATAATAATTTGTTTAACTGATGTCAGTTTCTAATTATTGTTACTTAACTTTATAACTGGAAAATAATGTCCTTGGGTTTTACAAGTATGGTATTGATTATTTTAGCCTTGAATTTCCTAGTAGAGGCCTAATCTTTGTTACTGGTTTTATAGAGTAACATTTTTCTGTTAACATACATGCAAAAAATGATTATCTTTCATGAAAGAACTACAAACAATACCTCAGTTAAATAATTTGCAATTTTTATCCCTGGTCTATAATCATTATTTCAAGTTCCGTAGTCACTGACGTGTACGTATTCACACTCATGCGTTTGTATATACTATATATAAAAATTTTAAGCCAGATTGATAGCCAAAAGAAATTTAAGTTGAATATATGTGGCAACTATTTTGTTTCTGTATAAAAATACATCCATGTCCACATGAAGTTCTGTAGAATACCACATCATTATTCTAAGTTTTCCAAAGAAAAACTGTACGCATGTATATTTTTAAAACCTTATTGATGATTGTTATTATGACTTGGCTAGCATTTTTCCTTTTTTTCTTTTACTGAACCACAAAATAGATTAGGTTGTAAGATATATGAACATAACGAATATGTAAATAATGGTTTGTCACACTCATGGTTCATGTAATTTTAGGGGAACCTATAAATGCGTATTTAAGTTCTTGGCTTTTTAACTTAGTCTTTTATGTAAATATATGTTTATAATTGATGGTATAGTGGTTCTAATAGACACCACTGATGTTAAAAAAAGTCAGCGTAACCGACTAAAGTAAAATTAATTTATTTCTTTTTGTGGCAAAAATTATTTGCTTTGCATAGGATATTTAGATATACTTTGTTTGGAATGTCGCTAATCTAACGTAACTCCTATGTATAATTTCTTAAGAGAAATGGCAATAAGAATTGCTGAGATAAGTCTTTAAACCAGTTGCCAAAATCATCTTAAATACAGTTCTGAGAATAATGTTAACTTGGTAAATTTTGTAACATCAATATAATTTTTAAGTATCTTAAACATTGTTGAAAATTGCATTCACTTCTTATCTATATTTTGAAGATTTCCTTATTTTGTCGGCAGTTGATTTAAAAGAGGAAACTATTTAATAAGGCAGACTAACACTTACCATCTTTTATTTAGAGTCCAAATTACACTTCTGATGATTTTTGATCCTTGGCTATATATTGAATTTATGAATATTAACAAGAATATAGAATATAGGAAGTGCATGAATAACAATTTTTTTTCCACTGAATGTAGTAAGTACTTATGTAGCAACTAGCCTTTAAAGGACTCTCTTAATTCTACAGCTCCTCTTATTTGGGGATTGTTTTTCACATCATGTTAAATGATGTTTCTATTTATTAGTAGAAGAAAGCATGTTTATGAAAATTTATGCTTTAGAGTTAAGCTTCTGTTCAACAATAACAGCAAAAACCTAAAATGTTTGATATCATGTTGTCTATATCCATGCAACACTGTTCTAAACCTTGAGTCCTATGTCCTTAATAAATAGTATAAAGAGGAGGAAATTCCTAAGAATTCTACATAAAGTGAAGATATTGTATACAATATAATAAGAGTGTTTAATCTCAATTGCTATACAGGTTTTTAAAAAGTTTTATGGGAATGTATAGACCATACATTTTGTGTATGGTCTATACATTTATGTGTATTTGCTGTTGAATGGACAAAAGTTTGTGGTTGACTGTGGTTAAAAGTTTAAGGAAACTCCCTTTCAATAAGGTATAGAGTTTCCCAGTTATTTTTTTGAATTGTAACACATTAATCAAAATGCATATTCAGTGAATTCCATAATCTTTTTGAAATGGCAAAAGATTATATTAAGTATATGATTTCATTATGTGAGACTTCCTTTTCTAAAGATTTGTTTTAAAATGCTAAGTATTTCAGATTTGGTGAAGAATTTTCACATATTTTAGACAGTTAACTTAGAATATTTTATTCTTTGGAAAATACCAAGTATTGGAGTTTATTGTTATCTTTATTATGGGAGTTTAATGGCAGCGTTTTGTTTTTTTTTTGATAGAATTTTATCTGCAATAGAAGTTAAAGAGTCCATTGGTGTAGGAGAAAAAAATAGTGCATTCAGGTAATCTATTGGGAAGTCCCTGCCTAAATTACTATTGGATTTGCTAGCAAGTGATTAATAGTAAGTCTGACATGGTAAATGAGTAGAAAAAGTAGTAATGGTTTGTCACAATTACAATTTTGGTATTTGCAGGAAGGATTTTTTTTTTCATATTGAATTGATGGCATTTGTTTATTTGGCCACATGTAATATTTTTAAAGAGACACTAGAGGTAGACTGTTTCAGTGAACTCTTTATGTAAATATGTCTCTGAAGGTTGTTAGGTAGTAGCATTTGCAATTTTAATGCTTTTGATGAGCTTTTGCATGACTTCACTATTGACTTAGAGTTGCCATATCTTAGTATTCTGGAACAAGGGTTAGAATAGCATGGAGGGTTAGTATTTGTATGCTTTGGAAAGGAATTTGAGATGTTACCCTGTTTTGCCATCAGTTTTCAAGTATGCATGGGTGCATCATTAATCATCGGAAATGCAAAAATAAATAATCCAGTCCCATTAGATTTTTTTATATGAATACTTACCTTTTCCTTTTTTTTATATATATATATGCAGTTGAGGTATTTAGGTAACCCCTAACCTTTTGCTTCAACAAAGAAGTACAGTATAAAAATATTACCACAGTTTTCATGTGAGCAGCTCTTGAGAGGGAAAAAAAAGCCCTCTAGATGAATATTTGTTGGAAAAAAAAGTTGTGATACAGAATGTCTTAACTCAGCCCCAATACAGTACTTGAGGACCACCAGTGTGTAAAATTGAAAGCACATGAGTTTTGAAGCACTAGAAAAGGTTTGTAATTGATTAGCGCTGCTTGAAAGTATTGAAGTACAGTGAGTTTTGATTTGTGAATGGTTCTATTCAATAAAGATTAATTCTGTGTGTTTGATAAAATCTTAGTGCCTTCAGTGAGTTAGGTCCCCCCCACCTCGCAGTTTATTTAACCATCTGATATTTCAGTGTTCTTTTAACAAACTGGAACATTTCTATCTTACTGAATTTAACTTTAACATGACTGATTTAAACAAGTCAGACTATGAGTGATTAGCTCGAAGGGTGTAATTGAATAGATTAATATTTTGTTCTTTTAAAAGAACTAAAATGCATAATATAAATCATGTTTATTTCATGCCTTTCTTGTGATTTAGAGACCATCAGTTTCACATAGATAGACTAACCAGATCTTTTTCTGTGATTTCTTTTGAGTCTTTTATATTTCAAAACATTTTTAAAAATTAAAAGTGAAATCTTTAACAATTTTTATGTAAAATTAGGATTATTTATTATAACTCTAAATAGTTTTTAATATGAATCTTTAGGAATTACATTGGCATTTTTAGCTTTATATATATATTAGAGTGGTATTCTATGTTTGTTCTTGACTTTTTAGTTCTTCTCCCTGGATTTTGGAATTTAGCTCTCTTATTTTAGAAGCAAGTTACAAAACTTTGTCACTACTAAATCTTGAAACTATAAAATTATTATTGTTGATATGGACCAGAACTATTGTTTTGGAAATCGGTGTTCACACATCACGTTCAATCAGTTACTATGGTCAGCTACGAAAGTTTTTTGTAGAAGTTTAATCAGTCAGCTGATATATTTTCATAAATAAACTTTTAATTATAACATACTCCATGAGTCAGTCACATCTATCATTTTCAGCAGGCTTAATTTATGATAAATAGCAGATAGATTGGAATAGTACAGTTGAAATTTTTTGATGAATTTAAGGTAAAAGTATACTGAGAGATCCAGGTCACTGAGATTCCCCCCATTTTCTGTTGTTTCTCTCTCTCTCAATCTCTCTCTCTTTCACACACACACACACACACACACACACACACACACACACACACACACACACACATTTTCCCTCATTGTATTTGAGGTGAGGCAATTGGTCAATGTGTGGTTTGTCTCTCATCTAGAAAAAGCCTGAACTTTCTTTTTAACTATTTTACAAAATTGAGGCACATACTTAGGAAATTTCATTAGGTAGTTGTAATAATCATTATATAAGAATTTAAAGCCCGAATTGAGGTTTTAGACTTCAAATAGATTATGGAATGGGGAAATGTTTGCAATGTGATGGTAACCTATACATAACGTCCACTACTCACCTGTAATTAGTCTGGTGTTATGGGTTCATGTTAAGTTCTCTATCCAGGCTCTAAGATACTATTTAGGGGATGGGGGAAAGAAGGGTGAAATCAGCTTTCAGAAGAGGAAGAGTTAGTTAGAATGTTAAAAAAATATGACAGGCAACAGAAGATGATCTTTAGTTTACTGTTATGCCTTGCTTAGAAACTCGATCAAGTTTTGGAAATTTTAATACAGAATAGTTATTAATAATGTCACAGAAATATAAGACCCCTGATATGACAGAATAAGAGGCATTTTAATATATTATTTGTGACAGCTTTA
Source organism: Indri indri (assembly GCA_004363605.1). Classification (NCBI taxonomy): domain Eukaryota; kingdom Metazoa; phylum Chordata; class Mammalia; order Primates; family Indriidae; genus Indri; species Indri indri. The sequence goes on from RJWJ010005833.1 coordinate 25,527, forward strand.
TTTCTAAGGTGGAAGTATTCTTTGAAATCTCTTTTTGTTCCTGATCTGGTTAGAAAAATATATATTTTTTTTATAAAAAACAGAGTAATACTGTGACAGAGTAGCTTAACTGCTTCTCTTATCCCTCCTTGATATCTCTATTAATCCTGTTTCAAGTTATCCCTCCATTATAACAATAGTTTAACCATTTTTTTCCTTTCATTTCTTGGGTAGTAATAATAAAAGTTCCCATGTATAAGTTATAATTATAAAATGTGCAGTAATGCAACCTAGTTGTATTTATATTCTGCTTCCTTAATGTAGAAATTTTTAGAGTAATGTTTAATAACCTCCATTACATTTTTAAAATAATCTGTGATTATTACATTGTATGTATTATAACTGAGGCGGCCCACTTATAGCTATTGAAGGAATCACTACAGTAATCTTATTTTACATTTTTTGTAAAATACAAAGTACATTTCCCACACCCTTTAAGAGAAAACTTTTTTTCTCCTTCAGGTTTAATTATTTCTCTTTGACCTAAACTAAGACTGATCCTCTAGTAGCAGCCAGTTAAAATGTGTGAAGTAGGAGGAGTAAGGGAAACTCCAGTCGTTAGTTGTAAGTTAAAAGCAAAGTTAATATGGGTATACACAGCAAAAGGATTTGTTTTAAAGGATAAAGGAAAATTTTGAAAAACTCACTTTGTATTTGGAACATGCTGGACATCATAAAGAGAATCTTGTAAGTGTTTAGTTATTTAACTATAATACTGTGTAAGCTGATGAATGTTGAAGTCATTTACATATCTGTATCAACACTAACTTGAAATTAAATATTAAGGGACTATATTATGCCTGTTTTCTTTTGAAGTCCAGTATGATTTAATAGGTATGGCTCTTTTAAATCATGCAGGGTATCCTTATGGAGCTTTATTTTTCATGAGACTAAATGGTATTCATTTTGGTGGGTTCAAGTATATGATTAAAAGAATCTTAGACGTTTCAGTGTTTGCTGTATGTTTATAAGAAGTTCTACGTATGAGTAATTGTATGTAGATATAAAATTATATAGAAAAATACAAATGCATGTAAGTTTTAAAAGACTTCTGTGAACTTTTTAATATCCTGGGCAACTGTAAAACTTTTAAAAATGACTATGATGTATTTATCATTTTATTTCAGTTGAATGTATGCTTCAATTATATAAAGTTGTTTAGAAACAAACTTATTTAGATACCTTGTTATGTAGCTTAGAATTATAAATAGATTTCTTTTAGCTGAGCTAGTTAAAATGTGAACTGTGCTGCAGGTTTATTTCTGTGTTATACATGGTAGACCATGATGTTGAGTTAATTCTGTGGTCTGTTATTTTGTAAAATTGCATCCTTTTTGAAGTTTGCTCAGATATTGGGAGCTGCCGGAGTCAATAATTTATAATAATTTGATTAATTTAGCATCTAATTTTTATTCTGGTGAAGGTTAATGAGAATATTAAACTGTTTCTTTTACTGTTTTAACATCTTCATTTCTATAACTCTAGAAAACATTTTGATTAATGTGAGATAATTTAATTTTGTCCATTTCAAGTCATTATTCCAAGAATTAGTTAAGTTACAGATTCCAAATCCAAATACGTACAGCAATTTTATTTTCCAATTTTTAATGCAAAAAAATAGCATTATTAGGATCTTTAATATACTGTTATCTGGAAAAGCTAGCAGTTCATCTAAGAATCATACCTTTATGTTTAACAGGTTCATATCTTATAGGATTTTAAAATATGATAACACTTACCCCAAAAGAAGTTTTGCTGACATGGTGTCACTGTGCTGAAGAGGCTGTTTGATGCCATAGTCCCTCCTTTTTTTTTCAGATAGAACTTGTATTCTCTGTTGTAAATACTGCTTGCAGCCTTAAACTGAAAATACAAACCATACCCAAACCTTGTTTTAGTTTTACAGTATGCCTGGAGTACATAGACTTTATATTTATTTTTTTCTGTCAAGAAATTATGTAGCTGGTAACATGTGAAAAGCAAGGAAACAAAACAAAAAGAGAATGAGCAAATATTTGAAGGACCTACTATTACTGCATAGACTGTGGTTAGAGAGCACTCACTGACTCTGTTGGTCTCGGTGGCTGGTAGTGACCTGCGGAGATTAACCATTTAAAAACCAGAGACTTCTTGCTGTCCTCCTGGAGAAAGTTTGCACCGCACTTGTGGTTCTGTGGTTGTTTGTGAGGCGAATGAAGCATTCACACAATCCAAAAAAGCAAAAGCTTTAAAACTCCTTTTTTTTGCAAGCACTATTACTGGAGAGGCAGAATCATGTGGTTTGTGACCTCACAGTACTCAAAGTAAAGTGGGACTGCCTACCACTGTGGCTTTTCCCCCTTGCTTTTTTTTCTCTCTCTCTCTTTCTCTCTCTCTCTCTCTCTCTCTCTCTCTCTCTCTGACAAAAGGCTTGTGGTAAGGCCTTTCCTGGCATCCAGAAGGATATAGCTTTTTAATTTTTGTGACTCATGAGGATTTGGATAGAATACAAATGCTGAAGGAGCCCAACTCCTGTAAGGTTAAGCATTTCTAGAGCAGAGCTCTGCAGTTAAGGGCTTTCCTTTCTACCACCCCCTATCTTTTCTTTTCTTTTCTGTCTTTCTTTCTTTCTTTCTTTTTTTTTTTTTTTTTGCCTCTTTTTAGTTCGTTATTGTATTTGTGGAAAAATGAGAAAAATTGGCTCAAGAGACTGTGTGAAATTCTGAACAACAGTGATGATTTACAATAATTTACATCTTTGGATTGTATCACATTCTGGGGTCTGCTTCATATTTGCTGGGTGGCTGGATTCCTTCTGTTTTCCTTTTTCTTGTCTTCTTAAACTTGTGAATCTGTAACTCATTGTAAAAAGTTTACCTTTCTTAAAGTCTGGTTGCAAACTGCTCGCTGGGCTTGACTGTAATTGGCTGTCATGAAAGTGTTAGTCTGGGGATTCCTTTATAAACATTCCTGTCTGTCTAGTTTATTATCAATATTAGATGACAGCTCCTACAATAAAGATTAAATATAATGTTTTATGTATACCTTTATCTCATGACTAGTTTGAAAATCTTAAAAAAATGAATGGCAAGAATTATAATATAGTTTATTGGATGAATTTGGTTTTCTTTATGATCATAATAATTTTTCTCTTTCAAAGAAATGTATTTTATGTAATTCTTTAGTTTTGACATTAACAGAGCTTTTGCTAGCAAATCTTTCACATATAAAGTAAAATACTTTGTAACTTAGATTGTTCAGTATTAGATTTTATGAGCTCAGAATGGAGTGGGTTAACAGAAGCTGTATTTTTTTGTTTATAATGGAAGCTTTGAAATAAATTACAAAATGCTGCATATAGTAAGGAATAATGCACCCAGACAGTATGTTAGTCGTCTCGATTTGCTAATTCTGATTCAGAAGAAAATTGGAAACATCTTTGGGAAACTATCTCCTTTTTTGCCCCTTTGGACAAGTATGTATAGAACTCATTTTCTTGTTAGGATGATTGTATATCATAGGCATTGAATTTTATATTTATGAATAGAGCTTCCTGTTTTCATCAGTTGGGAGCGATGGAGTATTTTTCAACAAAAATTATAAAGGCGAACAGACCAATTTTCTAGGCATTTTTTGCCATTTATCCATGCCACTCTGAATTTGCATGTTAGACTTCTTAGTGTGATAGTAACTAGGAGTGGCGTGAAGTAAATGACTGCGAGGGTAGGCGGAGACAGTGAATTACAAAAGATTATTTGGCACGTACAATGGAGTGAGGGCTGGGGAAACACTCAGAAGGGTGTTAGAACTAAAATATCCCTGCGTATGTTCTTCTTAGCACAGTTCATTATCTGCTTTTGGTTCGTATTAAAGATAACTATACAAGCATGCTCATAAGTTTCTTTACAAAAAAAAATTGATTTTCCCAAAATACACTGGGAGAATATGGGAATGATTTTAATCCTTCATTATTCAAATGTCCAGAACGTTTTCAGAATAAACTTTCAGTGATAAAAAAGGAGAAATATATTTTGGTGTTTTATTTTAAATATAGATTTATCATGCCTTCTTGTGCATGTAAACGGTTTTACATTGAAAAGTAAAAGCTTTCCTTTATTTAACATGCAGTTATTCATGCAAACGAGAGAAAAATTATTCAGTTATTCTCTTTCATAAATAAGGTGTGCCAGTATGATCTATATCTCTAATTAGTATTCAGAGTAAATAAAAGGAGGGTTTTTGTCTATTTAATTTGTGGAATTTCCAAACATAGTTCCGTATGCACATGTAATGGCAGAATCAGGCAATTGGAAACATTTAGGTAGCTGCTGTAGTATGATAAGCAAATGGTTTTCTTCTTTCAGAATGTTCATGCATCAGGATTCTCTGACATGTACGTCTTACAACTGCAACTTTTTGCTTAATATTCTCTACCTTAAAATTTTTTATTATGTATACTTTGGCCCTCCAAATTGACCTGATATGAATTTGAATAATTTTTAATATCTGTTTGTCTTTTAACTGCTTGTTCTCTTTTTGCAGGTAACCTTCCTGCACATAATCTTTGGGTCAAGATCATCACTCTTATTGCTTAAGAGTTTAGTAGATATTGTTGAATGTGCCCTTTCTCTCCTGTGTGAGACCATCAAATTCTGTGTGGAGAAAGATAGTGAAATCATGTGCTTTAAAGTTTGTATATTCATTATCCACACATATTTTTCCCCCCAAATAAAAAATGTATTCTCTTTGGAGCACATATTGCTTTGTGGTAAAAATTTAAAAACAATAGTGATAACTGGTACACATTTGATAATTGAGAGTATGTTTCATTAGAAATGGTTTACTGCATGTGATCAAGAGGGATTGATTCAGAAAAGTCACTGCTAATAAAGCTCTTCATTATAAATTTACCTTGTTTATAATCAGAAATAGAAAAAACATTTTTTGTTTTCTTTTTAAAGACTGTTAAAACTTCATCCTTTTGGGGGATATGTTAGTACTTGCTGTGTTGGAATAAGCAACAAGTGTAGGTATGCTGTATGAGTTATATACTTTAATGCCATGAAAATGATTTTTTGAAATGAATTAAAAAAACAACTCAAGAAATTAGTATCTTGCTTTCCTATGACTTTGTATTTAATAAAATTTGTCACAATTGGTCAAACTTTTTAAAATACCAAGACATTTAGAATGTAGTAGTATGTGTTTAAATGCTACACATGTCTTCATTGTTACCTTTAGAATTGTTTTCTCAACTAATGATTATATGCAATACTTTAGTTTTACTTTATCAATATTGTGTTCATTTCTCTACTATCTTTTTTTAGGATTGTTTTAGTCTTTACTGCTACTATTCTGTTTTTCTTTTAATTGAAAAACAGTAGGAGCAAATGGTTTGATGTAAGAATTTTATAAACTGTGGAAGTCCTAATTTGACTGAAAAATGTTCCGATTATGAGGTTTTAGCAAGGAGCTTTCTTAATTTATTGTTTCACCTTGGTGTGATGATTTATTTTTTCTTATTTTATTTTTCTGACAAATTTTGTGTTTTCGGATATGATGTGTAGCTGTTTAAGCTTGTATAGCATTTATTTGCCTTATATTAATGACTTAAAATATTTTGCGTTAGTCAAATATGTATAGTTTCGTATTTTAAATTATGATTATGAGAGACTAATTGCACTTCCTTGTTTTAATGAGGTATATGTGTATGTACACAACTGCATGCACGTGTGTCTGGTTGCACATGTACACGGGCTATTATTTTGTGGCACTTTTTGTAATCAGAGTACTTTCCCTTCTTTTTCCTGTTTAATTAGATCATGTAACAACCCAACTCGGCACCATTTCCTTGATCCTTTGAACAACTTCATTTGGTTAGTTTTAGCAGCTATCTAAATGTTAGATTGTGTGGAAATTGGATGCCAAAAGAGAAAATACTAAATCAATCTCAATCTCTCCCTCTCTCCCCCTCTCTCCCCTTTCTCTTCTCATTTTTTCCCTCTCTTTCGCTCCTCCAGGCTTTTTAGGTTTTTCTTGCCTTTTTTAGATTTCTATACAATCTTAAAGTAGATTTTTAACGTTCTGGTAAGGAATGTCGACATTAATCCTTACTTATGAATACCTACGTGGTCGATTTGAAGCTCTTAACATTCATTGCAAATGGTTGTATTCTGATATATTACACCTCATTTGTTAGATACTGTTGGCATCTGATTACAGAGATTTTCTTTTAGCTATTTTTGTTTCTTGAATACTTTATTTATGCTGATTTACTTTTAACACATTTTTCTCATAGCATTAACACTTTAATTATGAGGATTACTATGTTTTTTTCTTGAATTGTACTTTGAAATGCAGTGTGACCCATACTTGTTTAATGTAGCCTGTGTAAGTAATTCATGTTTCTTATAATTATTGGAGCAATTCATCTTTTAATGCTGTCATTTTTGTAAGAATAAAAAAAGGCGAGAACTTGCTGAAAATATGGGAAACATGCTCATATGACAGCTGAGGATGTGGCTAGACTAAGGCAGGAAACTACTACCCACAATGCAATGTTACATACACTACCACTTAATAAAATTTATATCAAACATGCTACTGACAAAACCAAAGAAAAATAATATTCAAACTATGCTAGTTGATGTATCTAAGGAGAAGTGAAAGTAATCTTTTTAGAACCTTTGTATTTAGAGGATATAGTAAATGAAACTGCGGGCATCATAGTTCATTGGAGCACTGCTGTAACTTTGCCGTTGTGCTATGGGACTTGGTTGTAGGTGAAACTTTTATAATGAGAACCTTTTGGATATTAGCTTTCTTGGAAAGGGCACAGAAGGACACTCCCTCTCTTTTTCAATTGAATTGTTTAAGTACTAAGTAGGGTTATTTAGATACTGTCACCTAGAGGGAAAAATAAGTTGAATTTTGAGATATTCATTGTGATTAAACTTTTCACGTAGTCAGGTATGTTTCTTTACAGCTGTCTTTTATTGCTAGGTTGGGCGTAGGGCATGAATTGTTCACTTAGGGCATAGTTCTTTTCAAAGTAATGGTTTTTCTTGCTTTTTATGTTAATCTACCTATAGTTTACCAATCAGTCCATGTGCTTTACTTTATAGGGAGGTTGGTCTAAAGCAAAAATGTAAACTGCTTTTATAATGTGGCTGAAAAAGATATTAACGCATCTTTGAAAAAAATCAGGTTTTAATATACTTAGGATTTCCATTTATAAATCTTAATCTGCTGTGCTCATGGCTGTCAGACTTCAGCAGTTTTGATGAAATTAGTGTCTTAGTAATTTAGATGAATTTTGAAGTTTTATAAAGGAGGCTGTTTAAGGTTTAAATAAGGGAACATAGTAAGAGTTTTTGAATTGATAACTAATGTATAGAAGTTTTATCAGAGGAATAATACAAAAGATAAGTTGCTTGTAAAAGATCCTCTCTGAGTATTCCAATATATAAATTGCCAGTGTTTTATTTCAGAACTGGCACAGTAATTGTCATCTCATCATTTAAATGTGAATATCATTGTCTTTATCTTTATTAAGGATGATTTGCTTAATTGCTTAAAGTTTTTTTCTTCTTTAGAAACTACTTATCAATAACAGCTGTAGCACTGTGGCTTTTCTCCATGGACTCATGGTGGTCTTTGGAACAACGTTTTTCAACTTTGACAGGTGAGACAGAGGCTCTCCAGTGCCACTGCTTTTGGATGAATCTAACTGTGGTTGGAGAAAGTGCATCTTGCCAAAATATATGGGTGAGACCACACACAGCCTTTAAAATAGTTATTGTAGGCTTATTTTTAGGAATACATGTCTTGACAGTTCTTTTATTTGCATGCCAGTTTCATTACTGTGTATAGATTTTTCATTAGTTTCAGTAAAGGCAATTGCAGATTTAGGTCTCTATTCGTTAAACCTCGTGTATAGTCTGAGTTCAAGCATAATTAACAATATAGAAAATATGTTGAAAATGAGGAACTAGAAGACTGATCTTTTTGTTTTTATAAATTTGACGGTATTCCCTTTGGAAATCTCAGTTTCTCAGACAGTTAGCAATGAAAAATTGCTCCAATTTGAACTTAAGAGAAGTTAGGGGAGAATGTTAAAGTCTTCATATACTTTAATTACATTAATATTAAGAAAAAATTTGTAGTTCTTATTATTCCGAAATTATTTTCTATAATATTGTTATAATAAAGCATTGTTTAAAATATAAGTTTTACACTTTAGTAAAATCTCGAAAGCATAGAATCTAATTGCTGAAGAAGTGAGTTTCTTAATGCGTAAGCATAAATTATCCAGTCTTTTTATGGAATGATTAAAACTTTATTCAACTTAATGAACTATAAAGTTGTTTAAATACATTTAAAAATAAGTATTTTTAGTCTTTCAAAACTGGCTTTTTCAGTGACCAGTAGAGATCACTCTTTAGACTTTTATAAAATGTTGTTTCTTTTTATAAAATGATATATTTGGTTAATTATTCATGATTTTTATTATGTTATTGGTGATGATATTAAAATTTAACTTCTTGAGACCTGGCAGGTCATAAGACTTTTTTCCCTTGATAATTAATCAATATTGCTTAGGTATTTATTTATAGTAAGTTTTAACCACCCAAGATAAGATTACAGTTTCATTCTAGTTAGTTTCATAAGGAAAACAGAATCCACAGAAATAATTGGAAATCTAGTTTTCTCCCACTGTTATCGAGATAGCCTTCCATTGATGAGTGGTTCTGGCAGGAAAGTACCAGGGAAATTGCACTCCTACAGTTTTTCCAGAGAACAAATTTATGGAAAAAAAGAGAGAATATAGTATTTACAAATAGATCATTTAAGGAAAGATTTTGTCATTGTCTCTCAGAAATTAGCATGTATGTAAACCTTGATTAGATGCAAGATTGAAAAAAGAACTAGATAAGTCACTTTTAGGATATTTGTAAAAACTCAAGTATGGACTGGATATCGATGATATGGTGGAATGTTTATTAAATTAGATATGATAATGCAATTGTGCTTATATAACAGAATGTCCTTATTCTTAAAAGAGGTACATGATGAATTAGTAAATATTATTATGAAGTCAATAACATAATACAATAAAACAAAATGTTAATTGGTAAATCTAGGTAAAGGGCATATAGGCATTTATTTTACTATTTTTCAGCTTAAACAGTGAATTTTTTTTTTTTTTTTTTTTTTGAGATAGAGTTGGACTTTGTTGCCTGGGCTAGAGTGCCATGATGTCAGCCTAGCTCACAGCAACTTCAAATTCCTGGGCTCAAGCGATCCTCCTGCCTCAGCCTCCCCAGTAGCTGGGGCTGTAGGCATGCATCACCACGCCTGGATAATTTTTTCTATTTTTAGTACAGACCGGTTCTTGCTCTTGTTCAGGCTGATCTTGGAGCTCAAGTGATCTTCCTGCCTCAGCCTTCTGGATTGCTAGGATTATAGGTGTGAGCCACCACACAGTGAATTCTGTAAGGTCAAGCATTTTATGTTTAAGGAGTATAGAAATTTGATTTCAAATTGAAGTCAAATAAATAGTTGGGGAAAATTCACCTGTATGTATAAATACTAAATTTAAAAAAGTTTGTGAAGTTGAATAGCTTGGGCTATATATAGGAATTTTAGATTTTAGTTTATAGTTTGATTTTTTTATATTTAAATTTTATTCACAGTAAAAACTAGTTTTCACAGATTTATTCATGGCAAATATAAATTGAAGATGGTAAAATATTTTTGAAAATCCCAACTTTAAAAATTTCAAGTTTGTATTGTAGTAACTCAAGGCTAGAAAGATTTAGAGTATCAAAACAAGCATCTGTAATTGGTATGTCATTTATTTATTCTTAGGTAGAAGCTTCTAGAATACATAAAAGTACCTTAAAAGGTTCATTCACATTAAACAAATACTACTAAATTGTACTATATTATTACTAAATTGTTTGTACTACTGAATTGTACTTTTCTAAGAAGTATTTTCATGAGCAGAAGCCTACATCTGTATGCAGAGTATTAATTTTGAATTTGTGTTACAGTAGTTGATACCCTATCAGGGGTTGACACACTTTTTCTAAAGGGCCAAATAGTAACTATTTTTGGCTTTGTGGGCCATTGGTTTTCTGTCAACTACTCAATTCTACCATTACAGTCTGAATGCAGACAATAAATGAATGGACGTAACTGAATTCCAGTGAAACTTTACTTATAAAAACAGGCAGCTGGACCTCTATAGTAGTTTGCCTACTCCTGCCAACTTATATATAGAACTTTGCGGCCCAGTGAATATCCTCTCATAGAATAGACAAGAATGATTTGTAGTAATGATAAGCAAGTTTCTTATTTACATTTTATAATAGAATTCTTTTTTAAAGTATTTATAAATTTTTTTTAAATGGTTTATTATTATGTCACAGATTGTGTCTATGGTGCTTAATAACTATCTGTTGAATTGAGTAGTGCACATTCATCTCAATCATGTAATTATTATATTGTCTGTAGTTATAAGCTACCGTGAAACGCTTTTAGGGATGAGATTGGAATCCAAATAAGTAATCTTGATTGGAGTCCATCTCCAAATTATCATATATCTTAATATTTATTTAGTTCATTATTACTAGTAAGATGTTAAGATTTATATACTTCCTATCCACAGAAATATTTCTTCTTTTAGAATTCATTAGGTGTAATGCCCAATCATAAAATATTTAACTAAAATCTTATTAGTAATTGTGAACAGCTATTTTTCCTCTCTTTTCAGCCATATTTGAATTTTATTCTGAGTGGAAAAAAGTAGTTATTTTTGGTATTGTTTAATCTCCAGAAACATTTATTGCATCCATCATTGGACATAATATCCAAAGTGGTTTCCTGAGTATTCATCTATATTAGTTAGACTTTGAGTATTAGTTATTTGATGATGATTACTACTGAGCAGAAAAATAGCCATCTTTTTGTATTTATATTGGTAAAGAGCAAATGAATCCATATTCTGATCTGAACTTCAGACCTGCAGTGTATTAATACTTAAGGTTTTGAATAAATGAGATTATATATAAATGATGGCTTTGAGTAACAGCTTATAATTCTTGTTATTGTACACTTTATTTTATCCATGATCATTTTAGGCAATTCCAGTTATTAGATATATAACTAAGGGTCAGACAGTTGAAAAATTATTAATTGTCTCACAAAATTTTGCTATGGAGGAGAAATCTGCCTATTCCTACTCCCTTACAAACTCTAGTCATTGCCTAGTTGCCCTTATTTATGATAAAGTTCTAAAGTGATTGTTTTCACATATGCCTCCCCCCAATATTTAGCTGTAAGAGAGATACTTAAATCATTATCAGTGGTAGGAAAGATAGCTTATCCGGGAGAGAAACGCAAGAAAAAACAAACGCACAGAAACTCAGAAAGCATCATCCAGGGTCATTAGTGTGAGGGCAGATTGCCCTCTCTGCCTTAATACATTTTAAAAGGTGTCAGTGTGTTATACCAATTTAATAAAGTAGTTGATAGGAACATTTTATTAAACATACTTTGTTTAAAAATACTAGAAAATATTTAGTATTTATGCAGGGATGATTTTTATGTAAAATTATAAAATTAAAAACAATTTTGACATTTAAAGTTATAATATTCACTTAGTAAGATAAATCTCTGAGGAATAAAATTTGCTTACTAAGAAATGCTTAAATATAGATTTATTTATTTTGCTGTCTCTTAGTACTATTTTAGATCTGTAGGACTCTTGTCCCTTTTAGTTATAAATCTGTTTTTTTAAAAAATTGAGAAATCCTGAAGATTGGATATTTCTGAAAGAATTTATGAATTATTCAGTATAATCGATACATGCTATAGCACTGCTCTTTAGTTATTTGCTGCATGAAATCTTTATAAAGTTTATTAATGAAAGTGTCAAAAAGAACTGTTTTAAATAAAAAACAGAATTTATTTATTTTATTTTATTTTTTTTTTGAGACAGAGTCTCACTGTGTTGCCCGGGCTAGAGTGCCATGGCATCTTCCTAGCTCACAGCAACCTCAAACTCCTGGGCTCAAGCAGTCCTCCGACCTCAGCCTCCCAAGTAGCTGGGACTACAGGCATGCGCCACCATGCCTGGCTAATTTTTTCTATATATTTTTAGTTGTCCAATTAATTTCTTTCTATTTTTAGTAGAGACGGGGTCTCGCTCTTGCTCAGGCTGGTTTCGAACTCCTGAGCTCAAACAATCCGCCCACCTCAGCCTCCCAGAGTGCTAGAACAGACTTTATTTTTCAGTGCAGTTTTAAATTTACAGAAAAATTGAGCAGAAAGTGCCGAGAGTTTCCATAAATTCCCATCCCCCCCACCCCAACAGTCCTCAGTTTATTACTAACATCTTGCATTGGTACCCTACATTTATTACAATTAATGAACCAATATTAATACATTCTTATTAATTAAAGTCCATAGATTACATTAGGATTCATTCTTTGTATTGTACAGTTCTGAAGGTTTTGTTAAATGTATAATGTCATGTCTCCAACATTACAGTATCACACAGAATAGTTTCAGTGCCCTTAAAATTAAAATCCCCTATGTGCCACTTGTTCATCTCTGCCTCCAGTCCCTACTGACAACTAATCTTTTTTCCCCTCTTTCTTTTTACTGATATGTATTTGCCATCCTAACCATTTTAACAACTGATTTTTTTTACTTTTTCTGTAATATTGCCTTTTCCAGAATGTTATATAGTTGGAATTGACTCCTACTCTTCAAGCCTTTTTTATAATAGCATTAATCCATTCATGAGGTGGAGCCCTTATGACCCAAATACCTCCCAAAAGGCCCCACCTCCCAACACTGTTGCATTGGGGATTAAGTTTCTAACACATGAATTTTGGGAGACACATTCAGACCATAACAGCATAGTTCAAAAGTCCAATGAATCCATATTAAATATAGGAACTATTTGAAGGACACGTATCAGTCAATGAGTATAATACCATGTGGTAAATACTATGATGGAAGCATAAAGATGATACTAGGTAATGGTAGAAAAGGTCAGTTTTAATCAGTCTGAGGACTGAGTGAAAGTTATTCATAATTTGTGAAACTTAGCTGAATTTGAAGGATTGGTAGGGTTTGGAAGGATTGGTTGGATTCACAACACCCATATATGGGAAGGGCAAAAGGAGGGAAAATATAGAAGAAGAATGGTGTGGACTGAGATAGCACCAAACAACATGCATCATTTTGTGAATGAAGTGAATTTTAAGGTGCTGAGGCAAAGGTTGGGTTGAGAGATAGCTGGAGAAGAGTCCGGAGAGGTGAAGGAACTTACTTTCTTTTAAGCAAAGTAGATTAAACTTTATCTTGAAAACTAAGGGGAACCATTATCAGATTTTTAAGTTTAATTTTGATTTTTAATTGACAAGTAAAAGTTGTATGTATTTATGGTGTACAACATGTTTTGATATATGTATACATTGTGGAATGGCTAAGTCAGGCTATTTACCACATGTATTACTTCACATACTTACCATTTTTTTCTGGTGAGAACACTTAAAATCTACCCTCTTAGCAATATTCAGGTATATAATATGTCATTATTAACTGTAGTTACCATGGTATACAGTAGATCTCTTGAACTTATTCCTTCTGCCTAACTGAAATTTTGTGTCTTTTGACCAATATCTCTCCTTAATCCTCTCACCTCTCAGCCTCTGGTAACCACCATTTTATCTTACTCTATGTTTTTATTAGTTCAGCTTAGTTGTACAGTCCAGATATAAGTGAGATTATACAGTATATGTCTTTCTGTGCCTGGCTTATTAACTTAACATAATGTTCTCTAGGTTCATCCATGTTGTTGTAAATAACAGGGTTTCCTTCTTTTCCAGTATTCCATTGTGAATATATACTGCATTTTCTTTATCCATTCATCCATTGATGGATACTTAGGTTGATTTCATATCTTGGCTATTGTGAATAATGTTGTAATGCACATGGGGGTGCAGACATACTAACTTCATATCCTTTGGGTATATATCCAGTAGTGGGATTGTTGTATCTTATGGCAGTGCTATTTTTAATTTTTGAGGAAACTCCATACTATTTTCTGTAATGGCTGTAGTAATTTACATTCCCACCAACAGTATACAAGGTTTCCCTTTTCTCTGCAACCTTGAGAAGACTTATCTTGTAATTTTTTGTTAAAAGCCAGTCTACCAGGTGTGAGATGATGTATCATTGTGGTTTTAATTTACATTTGTCTGTAATGTTAATGTTGCTGAGCATTTTTTCATATACCTGTTGGCCATTTCTATGTTTTCCTTTGAGATATGTCTATTCAGGCACTTTGCCCATTTTAAAAAATTGGGTCATTTGTTATCTTATTGAGTTATTTGCATTCCTTATGTATTTGGATATTAACCCTTATCAGATGTATGGTTTGCAATTTTATTCTCCTATTCTCTAACTTGTCTCTCCACTCCGTTAATTTTTTCCTTTGCTGTAGAAGTTTTTTAGTTTGTCTTAATCCCATTTGTCTATTTTTTGCTTTTTTTGCCTGTGCTTTTGGGGTCATATCTAAAACATTATTGCCCAGATCAGTGTTATAGAGCTTTTCTTCTGTTTTCTTCTAGTAATTTTATAGTTTCATGTCGTATGTTTAAGTCTTTAATCCATTTTGAGTTGATTTTTGTATGTGGTGTGAGATGAGGTTTTAATTTTATTCTTGTGCATGTGGATAGCCAGTTTTCCTAGCACCATTTATTGAAGAGACTATCCTTCCCCCATTTCCTGTTTTTTGGCATCTTTGTTGAAAATCAATTGACTGTAAATGTGTGGATTTATTTCCGGGTTCTTTATTCTGTTCCATTGTCTATGTGTACGTTTTTATGCCCGTACTATGCTGTTTTTATTATTACAGCTTTCTAATAGATTTTCAGATCAGGTAGTGTGATGCCTCTGGCTTTGTTCTTTTTGGTCAAGATTGAGTTGGCTATTTGGGATCTTTCGTGGTTTCATATGAATTTTAGGATTGTTTTTTCTATTTCTGTGAAAAATATCTTTGAATTTTGATAAAGATTGCATTGAATCTGTAGATTGCTTTTGGTAGTATGGATATTTTAACAATATTAATTCTTCTAATCCCTGAAGATGGGATATCTTTCCATTTAATTGTCTTTTTAAATTTCTTTCATCAATGTTTTATAGTTTTCAGTGTACAGTATATAATTTCTACTTCCTTGGTTAAGTTTGTTTCTAAGTATTTAATTATTTTTGCAGCTATTGTAAATGGGATTTTCTTGATTTCTTTTTCAGTAGTATGGAAATGCTACTGATTTTTGCATATTGATTTTATATCCTGCAACTTCACTGAATTTGTTTATTAGTTCTAACCGTTTTTTGGTGGAGTCTTTAGGTTTTTCTATGTGTAAGAGTGTGTCATCTGCAAAGAGAGACAATTTAACTTCTTCCTTTTTGTTTTAGATGCCTTTTATTTCTTTCTCTTGCTTTATTGCTGTGGCTAAGACTTCCAGTACTATGTTGCTTAGAAGCAACAACAGTGGGCATATTGGTCTTGTTCCTGATCTTAGATGAAAAGCTTTCACCTTTTCACTGTGGAGTCTGATAATAGCTATGGGCTTGTCATATATGGCCTTTATTATGTTGAGGTTCATTGATTTTATACCTAATTTGTTGAGAGTTTTTATCATGAAAGGATATTGATTTTCATGTAATATTTTTCCTACATCTATTGAGATAATCATATGGTTTTTGTCCTTCATTCCATTAATGTGGTGTATCACATTTATTGATTTGTATATGTTGAACCATCCTTACATCTCAGTAATAAATCTCACTTGATCATGGTGAATGATCCTTTTAATGTACCATTGAATTTGGTTTGCTAGTATTTTCTTGAGGAGTTTTGTACCTGTTTTCATCAGGAATATTGGCCTGTAATTTTTTTTTCTTGTAGTGTCCATGTCTGGCTTTCATATTTAGGTAATGGCTGGCCTTGTAAAATAAATTTGGCAGTTTTCCTTCCTCTTCAGTTTTTGGAAGATTTTGAGAAGGATTGGTATTAGTTCTTTAAATATTTGTAGAATTCGGGAGTGAAGCCATCAGGTCCTGGGCTTTTCTTTGATGAGAGACTTTATTACTGATTAAATCTCCTTGCATGTTATTGGTCTGCTCAGATTTCCTATTTCATCACAATTTAGTCTTGATAGATTGTGAGTATCTAGGAATTTATCCATTTCTTCTAGGTTATCCAATTTGTTGGTGTATAATTATTCATAGTAGTCTCAAGAGCCTTTGTATTTCTGTGCTAACAGTTGCAACGTCTCCTCTTCCATTTCTGATTTTGTCTTCTCTTTTTTTTCTTAGTTTAGCTAAAGGTTTGTTGATTTTTATCTTTTAAAAAAAAACTAACTTTCAGTTTTGTTGATCTTTTCTGTTGTTCTTAGTCTCTTTCATTTATTTCTGTTCTGATCTTTATTATTTCCTTGCTTCTGCTAACTTTGGGCTTGTTTGTTCTTCTTTTTTTAATTGCTTGAGGTATAATGTTAGGTTGTTTGAGAGATCTTTCTACTTTTTTGATGTAGACATTTATTGCTATAAACTTAGAACTGTTTTTGGTGCATCCCATAAGTTGTGGTATGTTGTGTTTCTATTTTTGTTTCTCTCAAGGTGTTTTTAAATTTCTCTTTTAACTTCTTCTTTTACCCATGGGATGTTTAGGGGCATGTTGTTTAATTTCTACATATGTGTTTTCTTCTATTTTTTAAATTTTATTTTCATATTATTATAGGCGGAAAGAATACTTGATACTATTTCAGTCTTTTAAAATTTGTTAAGACCTTGTTACTCTGGTTTGGATGTCATTTGTCCCTGCCAAAACTCATATCAATATCTGATCCCTGATGTGGCAGTATTGGGAGGTGGGGCATGGTGGGAGGTGTTTGGGTCATGGGAGCGGATCCCTTATAATTATATAGCTTGGTGATGTTCTAGTGGTAGTGTGTTCTTGCTCTTGTGAGATTGGATTAATTATCATGGGACTGGATTAGCTTCCATAAGAGCAGGTTGTTATAAAGTGAGGTTTCTCCTCCTGTTTACTTTCTTTTCCCATGTTTGCTTCCTCTTTGATCTTCTGTTACATTGTGATGCAGCACAGAAGCCCTCACCAGAAGCCAAGCAGATGCTGGAGCTGTGCTTTTAAAACTTCCCGGCCTGTGGGATTATGAGCTAAATAAACCTCTTTATAAATTACCCACCCTCAGGTGTTCTGTTATAGCAAAACAAAATGGACTAAGACACTTGTTTTATGGCCTAACATATGATCTATCCTAGAGAATTTTCCTTGTGTGTTTGAGAAGAATGTAATATTCTGCTACTGTTGGATGGAATGTTCTGACAGTCTATTTCATCTAAAGTGTAGTTTAAGTCCAATGTTTTTGTATTGCTTTTCTGCCTGTATAATTTGTCCATTATTGATAGTGGGATATTAAAATCCCCTGCTGTTATTGTATTGCAGTCTATTTCTCTCTTCAAATTTATTAATGTTTGCTTTATATATTTAGGCACTCTGATATTAGGTGCATATATATTTACTATTGACTTCTTGTTGATGAATTGATCACCTTATCATTATGTAATGGCCTTGATTGCCTTGTTTTGACTTAAAAGTCTATTTTATCTGATGTAAGTATAGCTACCCTTGCTCTCTTTTGATTTCCATTTGCATGAAATATCTTTTTTCCATCTTTTCTCTGTCATTCTGTGTGTGTCCTTAAAGGTGAAGTGAGTCTTTTGTAGGCAGCATATATTTGGGTCTTGTTTTTAATTCATTCGGCTGCTCTTTGTGTTTCGATTGGCAAATTCAATCAGTTTACATTGAAGGTAATTATTTGTATATAAGGAATTACTACTGCCATATTATTAATTGTTTTCTAGTTTTGTAGATCCTTTGTTCCTTCCTCTTTTCCTTTGTGCTTAGATGATTTTCTCCAGTTGTATGCTTTTACTTTTTACTTTTTAGCTTTCTTGGTAACTACTATAGGTTTTTGCTTTTTGGTTGTCATGAGGCTTACATAGAAGTTCTTATAGTTATAACAGGTTATCTTAAGTTGATAATTTTGATTGCATAAAATAGTTCTACACTTTTACTCCACAGTATTCCCATATGTTTTATGTTTTTGGTGTTACAATTTACATCTTTTTATATTGTCTATCCCTTAACAAATTATTGTAGCTGTTATTATTTTTTAAGTAATTTTGTCTTTTAACCTTCATGCTAATATGTAAGTAATATACATTCCACTCTTACAGTATTAGAGTATTCTGAATTTGACTATGTACTTAACTTTTATCATTTAGTTTTATGTCTTTGTGTTACTAATTAGCGTGTTACTTGTTAGCATTTCTTATAAGACAGGTCTGGTGGTGATGAACTTCCGTAGCTATTGTTTGTCTAGAAAGTCTTTATCTTTCCTTCAATTCTGAAGGACACCTTTGCTGGGTAGAGTATTCTTGGTTGGCAATTTTTTCCCCCCAGTGCTTTGAATATATCATCTCACTCTCCTGGCCTGTAAGGTTTCTTCTGAGAAAGCTGCTGCCAGCCTTATTCAAAGTCTTTTATATGTGATTTGCTTCTTTTCTCTTGTTACTTTCAATATCCTCTCTTTGTTTTTTATTTTTGACAGTTTGATTATAATATACCTTGATGTATTCTTGTTTTGATTGAATCTAAGTGGAGCCCTTATATCTTTCTCCAAATTTGGGATATTTTCTGATATTATTTTTTTAAATAAGCTTTCTACTGCTTTGTCTCTGTCTTATTCTTCTTGAACTCCTATAACTTGAATATTTACTGTTTTGATGCCGTCCTATAAATTTTATAAGCTTTCTTCAGTCCTTTTCATTCTTTTTCTTTTTTCTCTTCTGATAGTGTATTTTCATGTACCTTTTCTTCTAAATCATAGATCCTTTCTTTTTCTTGATCAATTCTGCTGTTGATGCTGTCTGTTGAATTTTTCATTTTAGTCATTGTATTTTCAGTGTCAGAATTTGTTTCTTTTTATAATTTCAGTCTTTTATTTTTTCATTTTGTTCATTTATTTTTTTGATTTCATTGAATTTTTTGTTTTCTTGAAGCTCACTGAGCTCACAGTTACTTTGATTTGTTAGGTAGTTTATGTATCTTCATTTCTTTGGGATAAGGCACTGGGAAATTACTGTGTTCTTTTGGTGGTGTTATGTCTCCTTTATTTTTCATGATTCTTGTGTTATGTTGATGTCTGAGCAGTAAGCAGAGCACTTTACCTCTTGCAGACTTTATGGGTTAGTTTTGCTGTGGAAAGCCCTTCACTATGGAGAGGGATTGCGAGGGTGCTTGCTGGTTGGGGTATACTTGTTCTGGCAACAGTGAGAGTGCCAACTCTGTAGTTTCCATGTAGCTCTGTCAACTGAGGTCAGTTTTGATGAAGATTGCAGGGATCCTCAGTGGCCAATGCTGTGGATGTCTGTAGTGGCAGTGAGGATTGTTGGGGTCTTTGGTGGCATTGGCTGCTAAGGTCGTCCTGATCACTTTTACTCCCACCAGGGAAGTTGTGGCTGCGGATCGATCCCTCTTAGAACCAGGTGTGGCTTCTGGGCTCATTTGCAATGGCAGTGGAACCAGTGTCTGATGTGTGTCACTTGTGAGGTTGCCTTGGAGCTGAGGCTGAGGCCTGAATCCTGGGCACTTGTGGAGAGAGTAGGGCTCTGGCATCTGTGGCAACAATGGCCTTTATGTTTGTGGTGCAGGCACTTCCACTGCTGTGTTGGTAGTAATATGAGAGGCCTGGAAGCTTGTGAAACTGAGAGGAGATGAGAACTGGAGTACAGGTGTGCATAGAGAGTGTCTCTGAGGTTGAAGCGGGGCCTAGCTCTGTATGATAGCTGTGTCGGTGCCTGGATTGTGGGTATGAGCAAGGAGGACTTGGTTTCTGGCCGTGGGGTATGAAGTAGCTCACTTAAGTTGATGGCTTTGATGTCTGAGGTGTAGGTGGGTCCAGTGCAGCCGCAGAGCCCAGCTCTGGAATGGGGGTACTCCTGGAGTGGCCATGATTCTGGGGTTGAGGCATGATGGGGTTAGGAATGGTGGTGGCTCCTGCTCTGCTGTGTTGGTGATGTCATTTCCATTATCAGATTTTTTCACAGGTGGTGAAATGAAATGAGTTGTTATGTTCCAGTAACATGGAAACTGTTAGTTTAGATTTAGAGCTGAAAGCTGTTATTTTTATTTCAAATAATACAGGGAGCCTAATAGCTTAGATTTTGGAAGTTCTATGAAATATGATTAGCTGCATTATTTTTCAGACTTTGTGCCTCATGATAAATAATGCTTCCATATTTGTTGGACTTTTTTTTGAAAAGCAAACAAATATAAAATCATGAAGAAAAAGGCTATTCATCAGTGATTTCTGTTGAAATACATTATGTGTTCAATGTATGATGATTAGGCCATGGATCTAAGAGAAGTGGAATAACTGCTGCCTTTGCTTTCACTGTTCTTCAGTTGAGTTTCTGTAATCAACTTTTTCTGATAATAAAAATTTCAGCCTGATTTCTTCTGCTATTTGTGTTCTTTTAGCACCCAAGTGGATTTTAATTGTAAATGCATTGTTGACTGATGACAATTCTGTACCACTGGTTGGTTGCTTAAAAAAAGGAAAACTGGATGTAATGGCATCACATTTTCTAAGATCTTTTTGGTAGTCTTATCCATTAAAATGATTGTGTTGGTAGGCCACACATCAGAAAAAAAATCTTTGAAGCCATTCTTTCTTATTTTTGTCTGCTTTCAGTTTGAATGTTATTTCTTTCATTTTCTCACCCCATATTCCTAATAACTTCTTCCCCTTTGTCCTTTCTTTTTAGGAAAGTTTTTTTTTTTTTTTTTTAGCTTTCTGAAGTCTGTATTGCTTTGAAATATCTTCTCCTAATAGTCTGTTTGGTTTAGGAAATAGCAAAGGCATTTATTTTTCCTTTAAATTATTTAAGTAAAATTCCTCACTACACCAAATTGTTTTTCAGAATTACAGCTTTTTAATTTTATATGGGTGGGTACAGAGTAGCTACATTTATCTGTAATAATTTCCCTCAAAACGTTTTTAAATATCTTTTAATCTATTTTAAGTGAAATGTAATTATTAGATGTTGATATTTATACATTTAAATGGATAAAAATATATGTTGTTTTTTCATTTACATAGCATCCACTTTGTGGGAGTTTCATTGATCCTGGTTTGTGGAGTACTGATAGTTCCCATCTACCAAGATATTTAAATAGCCTTTCTACAATGTATAGTCTGTTAAAAGACAAACTCACACAAATTTAGTTTAAAGATCTAATTGGCTTTTGTTTATGATTCTAGAATCAGGTAACACCTTATTCTATGAGTGTTCTGATGAACGAAGCCAAGAATGCTGGCAGAAAAGGGTTGAAGAGAGCCGAAACAGGGAACAAAAAGCGAATTGGTTATTTCAAAGTGACCTTCCTTATTGGGTTAAAACAGGGGACTTCCTTACTCATTCTCAGGTAAACTGGGCCGCTTCTGATAGGTTACTGTGAGTCTCCTGGTTTTTCAAAACTGGCTCATTTCAAAGTTCAGTTTGATTATGTGACACTTAGTGTGATTGACTCCGTTCTAGGGTTTGGGATGGTTTGCTGAGGTTTAGTGCAGGAGGGTAATCTAAAATAGTGGCTTCCCATAATCTTTAGCAAGTCAATTCACTTGATTAAAGGGTATTGAAAAATACAATGTTAAAAAATCATCTATACTTTTGGCTCTTTTTTAGTTATATTAAAGTATGGTTTAACTCAATGAATTTTTTTTTGACTTCCTACTAGGTGCCATATATATATATACCAGTAATGTAAAGATTGATAAAACCAGTTAGTTGATGTTTGCCTTCAAATGTATAACAATTTAAAGAGCAAACAGTCTTGCAAACATAATATAAAATCATGGCTATGAGCATACTTTTTAGGGACACAAATTAGAGTAACCACTTCTGTCTGGGGATGTGACATACACAAGTTTGCTAGGGAGGAGAACTGATGGCAAAAGTCATTTCCAGCAGAACTGAAGGAATCATTCCCTCATTCTCCCTGTGCCCAAAAGACCCAAAACAAACAAAAACCCAAAACTAAAAACAAGAAGGGAAAAAACAAAGGGATAAAGAATAGCAAAAAAAAAAAAAAAAAAAGAGAGAAAGAAAGAAAAAGATTTTACCATTATGTTTTACATAGGTTGACATTATGCAAAGTTGAAATGGAAAAAGCATGAGTTACAAGATAAAGAGAGTAAGTTTCAAGTTCCACTTGTACTTGCTGTATATTCCTAGATAAGTAACTCAGTTTTCTTAAGCCTCATTTTCTTCCTTGTAGTAGAAGCTGTTGTTACCCCACCCAGATCTTTTTTACCTGGATAACGTATCTACCTATTCCTCACCTGTAGAGTTGGTGACTCACAGCTCTCAGTTCACACTACCTCCACAGAATTGTTAGGACCTGCCTACCCAGAGATCTCTGAGACATAATGCTTCCCACTTTCCCAGGGGTGGGTGACCTGTAGCCAATGACTAGTTGATGTGGTGTATCAAGACGGGACAATTCCATTTAGATTTCAGAGCTTACCCTGGGATCAGGGTGAGGCTAGACTTTAACTGAACCCACAGCTTTGTTGCTTTGTCCGCTTCCTTAAATATAATATTTTACTTAAGAACACCTCCTCAGTCATGTGCAGAGAGTTCTTGTCTTAGACTTTGCCTCTCAGGAACTTGACCTAAGATTCTTCCCCTCTTTTAAAAAATTGTGATCAAATACACATAATTTAAAATTTACCATTTTAAAGCCTACAATTTAGTGGCATTAAGTACATTCACAGTGTTTTGCAACTTTATCACACTATTCAGTTCCAGAAATTTTTCATCAACTATAAGGTAACCCCAAACCCATTAAGCAGTCACTTCCTATTCTCCCACCCCTAAACAGCCACTGGTGACACCTAGGAGTAGAATTACTTGGTTATATGGTAATTCTGTATTTAATTTACTAAGGAACTGCCAACTGTTTTCCAAATGAGCCACATCATTTTACATTCCCACCAGCTATGTACTAGTATTCTGGTTTTTCACATGCTTGCCAACACTTGTTATTTTTGATTTTTATATTTATGGTTATCCTAGTGGGCGTGGACACTCCTCTTTTACATTGAACTTAACACTCATCTTAAGATTATCATGAGAATCAAATTGTTAGACAAAACATTTGGTGTATTACACTGTTCAGATGCCTTTACTTGTGTTGTGTGGTTCAAACAGAAATTGTATTTAAACAATAGACTATTCTTTCTTAGACTTGTACAAAAAGAAAATCATAAAACTCAATTGTGATTAATTATGTGGCAGGCTAATAGAAGTCTACGGTATCAAGGTTTTGATCATCCCATTTTACATTTCAAAGATGTTATTCTTGATATAGTTTCAGTTTAAGAAAAGATAGTTGGGGATCTGTTTCATTTTCAGTGCCTGCTATTAGTTAAAGGGCCACTTTCACCAGAATCTACCGTTGATATGTTTTGGAACATATCATGGAAATCATGTTTATATACTAATTAAGAAAAATGGCAAAATGTTGGACAATATAAAGAACATAAAAACACTCAAAATTCTTTTTCCTAAAGACAAAAATTTTAAATCAGTTTTTTTCGTATGTATTTGAAGCATAAGTATATATTTATACACATATATATGATTTTGTTAAGTAATATTTTTAGTTACCATTATAATTTGTTTTCTAAATATATTAAAAATCTTGATAGTGTCATTTTTAGTGACCGTATAGTATCCTCCTTGTGGATATTATAGCATTTTCATATAATTGAGCTTTTATTTCTCTATTTTTGTATGACCTTTTTTGTGTATATGATTTAAATTTTTTAAAAAATCTTAGATCTTCAGTTATTTTAAGATTTTTTTTTTCTTTTAGGGGCCTCCAATTTTATAACTTTTTACTGCGATTGTTTTTACATAGTTATCAGTTTAAGATCATTGCTTCACATAATTCTAAAAAATATTTTTGTTTATTTTGATTTTCTTTTTTTAGAAGGGTCTTGCTCTGTTTACCTGGGCTAGAGTGCAGAGTACAGTGGCATCATGATAGCTCACTGCAACCTCAAACTCCTGGGCTCAAGTAATCCTACTACCTCAGCCTCCTAGGTAGCTGGGACTATAGACATGCGCCACCATATCTGGCTAATTTTTCTGTTTTTTGTAGAGACAGAGTCTCGCTGTTACTCAGACTGATCTTGAAATCCTGGCCTCAAGCAGTCCTCTCACCTTGGTCTCCCAGAGTGCTGGCATTACAGGCATGAGCCACTGCTCGTGGCCCATTTTAACAATTTTTAAGTGTAGGGTTCAGTGGCATTAAGTACATTGACATTGTTGTGTACCATCACCACCATTTATCTCCAGTACTTGTCATCTTAACTGAAACTCAGCACCCATCATCATCCTCCCAGTCTCTGGCAACCACCATTCTACTTTCTGTTTCTGTGAATTTGACTACACAAACTATATGAGGTACCTCATATAAGTAGAATCATACAACATTTGTCCTTTGGTGACTGGATTATTTCACTAAACATGATGTCTTTAAGGTTCATCCATATTGTAGCATGTTTCAGAATTTCCTTCCTTTTTAAGGCTGCATCCCTTGTATGGATATACCACATTTTGTTTATCCATTCATCTGTTGACAGACATTGGATTTGTCTACCTTTTGGCTATTGTGAATAACTCTACTATGAACTTTGGTGTACAAATATCTATTATGTATACTTATGTCATAAATTTTTAAAGATATTCAAAACTAAAACTTAATTTGACATAAAAATTGCTTAACTTGAAGCGAGTTAATACAGCTAATTAGCTACTCCTTTAAAAAGAACGTAGTTATTGTAGATCTGATTACACTGAAGTCCAGTCTTCTCATTTATTTTTGTTAGCATTTTTAACTGTAGTGTATTTGTTTTGGACATGAGAGATATTAATGCAAATTACTTAGCCATTTTAGGAGGGTAAAAATATTTAGGAATCTTAAGCCATTCCGTCTGTTGTTATAAAACATGTTACATTTTTAAATGGCAGAAAATAAAGTTGATAAGGCATAAAATAATGTTAATAATCTGCCCATACCTTTTATCTCGTTGTTACTACTGTGGGTTAAGCCATCAGGAGTTCTGCAGTTGGTTTTTTGTCATCTACAATGGACCCTTTATAACCAGTTCATGTTTTAGAGGGGATTAATATATTTGGGGATTAATATATAATATTCCTTTCTTCTCACATGTTCTGGTTCAGTTGAAAAGTAAGACACAGGAGATAGACAAATCATGATTAAAATATTAACCTTTTTTGTTTTTACTGATAAGCTAATTGGAAAATGTGGTCTTATGTCTGTACCTATAAACTTTTGCACACATTCTTGGCCTACCCCCATTTAGTTCTTGAGAACTATTTCTGATTTGAGGGAAAATTTCATTACCTATCATAGACAAATTTATTTTTCCGGTACAAGAGGTGTTGGGACATGATTAGATTCTGGATATGAGGATTTGCCAAGAGATTGGATGTGGGATTTGAGAGGAAATGAAGACTTAAAAATGATTCCAGGGTTATTGTCCTTGACAACTGAAAGAATAGGAATTGCCATTAGCTGTCATGAAGTGCAAGTAGAACAGGTATAATAGGAATTGAGTTTGGATTATGTTAAGTTTGAGGTACCTGTTAGATAGCCAAATTGAAATCAAGTAGGCAGTTGAATATTAGTCTGGAGAGAGTTCTGAACTGGAAATAACAACTTTATCACTATGAAAGCTTTTTTATATGTCTTGTCATATGTGCACGCACACAGATACACACATAAACTCAAATGGTTTGTCTGATTTTTTTGTTAAATATCATGAACATTTTATATAGCGCGTAAATATTCTTTAAAATGTGATACTTCATGGTCAGATGGTATTTTATTGTGCTGATGTACCATAGTTTGGTTTAATTAATTATTTTTGATTGGGGATGTTATATATTTAAAGGCTATTTCAACAAGTGGTAATAAACACTAAGAAACAAGAATTTTAATTGAGAATTAAATAAGAATTTTAATTTTGACTTTTTTCATTATACTTAGGATCTGAGAGTTTTAAATTTCATGAATTATTTTAATTTTTTACAGAAATATTCAAATATTCATCTGTTTTTTGAAATATGCTAGTTATCAAAAATTCTACATTATACCTACTCAATCAGTTAAATGATTTTTATGTTGCTTAAAGGTCAAAATAAGCACTTTGTGTTTACTGTCTTATTCATGGATGATTTACAGTGCTGCTCCTAAATATGTCTGCTTGTTGTCCAAGAATGCCATAGTTTAAGTTTTTTGACTGATTGGTCTGTCATTCTTCATAATCATCTTTATTGAATAAGTCACAGACTTCTTATTGTATTCTCCTCAATGTAATTCTTGCTCATAAATTGTAGTGCTTTGGAGAAATCATTAGTTCTTTTGAAATGACATTTAAAATGAAATCAACATTTAGTTGTTAGAAAAAGTAACAGCTGTGACTTTGTAAGCTACTGTTAGTGGCTTTGGAAGCTTGTTGGTTAGCTAGTTGTCATAATGAGGTCATTTTCCAAAAGAAGATGAAGTTATTTGCCATCTTGTTTTAGTCATAGTGGGCTTTTTCTTTGCCTAAACATTTTCAAATTATACATTCCCACCCCCTTATTTTCATAGTTGCTAATACTTACATGGAATAAGATAATGATGGAACTTTGAAAAGGCAGCAGTTTATACTTAACATGTTCAGTATTTGATTTGTGTTTTTGTACCATAGTTAGAAATAAGGACTGTATAAACTTTAATATCATTAATTTATATTTCCTAATGGGAGAGTCAGGTAGTGTTCAGAATTCTCTGTGTAAATCTCTACACACAGAATATGGAATTCTACCAAGAATTGTGTTCTCCTGAGTCTCTGTAGGCTAATGATCTAATCAGAGCCATATAATAGTCTTTACCTGCTCAAATGCCTGTTGCTTTACCGTGTATCACTCTATAGTTCCAGAGGGTCTGTGGCCCTCCAGATTCACTTGTGATAGAAAGTTTATGGGTAGTAGAGAAAAGGAGTAATCATCCTACTCATTGTCATGTGTTATCACTACTGCAAAAAAAAGAAAGAATTCTCTTTTGGGTTGTGTTCCGTATCAACCTGTGCATTTATTTTAGCCCGAAGATTCCATACATACCAGAAGGGCTAAGTCTAGATAATTAATGACTCTGATCCAAGCCTCCTTTTTTTGTAAAGGAAAAATAATTACAGTGTTGTCATATGATAATATAAAAATTGTTATATATAATTGAGAAAAATATTTTAAAGTACTTCTATGATGTATCAGTTTATGTTGCTAATTAAAATAACTTGAGATCACTGGGATAAAATAGATTTTCTCATTTAAGAATTTAATATAAGAATTACAAAGCAAGAATAAATGATTATTAAATAATGTTACATTGGATTAAAGAGTTTAAAGAATTTAATATACACTGGATAAAGAGTTTTATATAATACGAAATCATAAGAAACTTACAGAAAATAGAAATATGTTCTATCTTTGGAAGTATTGTAATTAAAGAATAGTTTCTGTGAACAAAGTACTCAGTAGTAAATAATTTTTTTGTGTCAGTTATCTATTTCTAGTATAATGCTGTATCACAAAGAACTCTGTGGTAAGCAGCAGTTAAGTCCTTATTGCTCATGTGTCTGTGATGGTCAGTTAGGCAACTGCTGATCTTGGATAGCCTTAGGTGAAATAACTGGTTAACTTGGTTTTTCTCTTTCCTCATTCAGCAGGCTAGCCCAGATATGTTCTCATGATGATGGCAGAGGTATAATAAAGAGCAAAAAATACAGTCCATTTTGAAGCCTGATCTTGTAGCTGGTGCCCCATCACTTCCTCTTTAATCTATTGGCCAAAGTATATCACAAGACCAGCTAAGGTTCAAGGGGTGGGATATAGATACGATCTCTTTAACTAAGAGGAATTGTAAAATCACATGGAAAAAGATACAGATATGGGAAGGGCTGAAGAATTGGGGCCATCATTGCAGTCTGTCTCATGTCTTCCAAAACACCAAAGATAAAATGAACAATGACTGTTTTAATGCGTAGTTTAGTTTTCTTTTTTCCTTTATATAGCATTTGATCATGTTGTGTGTGAGGTTTCTTTCCTTTTCTTTTTTAAAAACTTAGTATGAATTCATTTTCTATACTAGTAAATATATTTCTGTATTATAGTTTTTTAAAGCTGCTTAGTTTTTTTACCTTTTTTTTTTTTGAGACAGGGTCTCAGCTCTGTTGCCCAGGATGACATCACTAGAGTGCAGTGACGTCATCCTAGCTCACTGCAACCTCAAACTCCTTGGTTCAAGCAATTCTCTTGCCTTAGCCTTCCAAGAAGCTGGGACTATAGGCATGTGCCACCACACCTGACTAATTTTCCTGTTTTTTGTAGAGATGGGGTCTCACAATGCTGGTCTCAAGTTCCTGACCTCAAGCGATCCTCCCACCTTGGCCTCCCAAAGTGTTAGGATTACAGACATGAGCCACTATGCGTCGCCCACATTAACTTTTGAATGTTAAAATGGTACTAGTGTTTCTGGAATAAACACCACTTAGCTGTGCTATAGTATCCTATTTATATGTCTGCATAGTATGTTTATTTAAACAATATTTTTATTAAACTTTTAGGCTATTTATTTAAATTTGATAAATTTTGAAGCAGAATCTTTCAGTGCCTTCTCAGCATAAAATCTGTGACTAGAATTGCTCTTAGAAAAAGCTATTTCTGGGAGAAAATAATATACATAGCTGCTACATATGTATTTGCTTGCATGTACACACACACAAAAATTCCTGGAAGGATATACAAAAACAAATAATATTGTTTGCCTTCCACTAAGGGAAGTGGATAGCTAGCAGACAGTAGTAGGAGGGAGACTTTTCCATTTGTATTTCTTTTTTTAAGTTTTTTAACCTATTGAATATTGAGGTAGGTAAATGAATTATTTAATCACAATGTAATGTATTTTTAAAAGTTTTTATTTTGAAATAATTTTAGCCTTTCAGGAAAGTTGCAAAAACAGTATGGAGAATTCATATATCCTCTTCAAGATTCAAACTCCTGTAATGTTAACAACTTACCTAACCATAGTGTGATTATAAAAACCAGGAAATGCCATTTTTTATAATACTATTAAATTGTAGTCCTTATTTAAATTTCACAAGATTTTCCCTAATGGCATTTTTCTCTTCTGGAAATCAGTCTATATGTCACATGGCATTTACATGTTCTGTCATCTTAGTCTCTTCCAATCTGTGACAATTCCTCATTCTTTCCCTTTCAGGACTATGACACTTCAGATGAGTACTGATAGTCATTTTTCAGAATGTCTAATAAGTAATTTTAAAAAGGATTCTTTCAAGAACAAATTTATAAATATGTCAGTGATTATTTTCCTTTTTCTAAAAAAAAAATTGGTGACATATACGTCACAAGAAGAACACAGATCTTAAGTACAGACCTCAGTGAATATTCAGAAACTGAACACACTCATGAAACCAGCATGTAGACCAAGAAAGAGAGGATTGCCTTCATCTCAGAATTCCTCCTCACGTTCCCTTCCAGTTACTGAGCCCTTCACTTCCCCATTTCACTTTATGAAGTTAGTACCATGATACCAAAAACAAATCACAGGAAAGGTACAGGCTAATATCTCTTATGAATATAGACACAAAAATCCTCAACAAAATGCTAGCAACATGTAAAAAAATATATTCCAAATCTAAGGGAGATTTGTCTCAGGAGTGCAAGCTTGATTCAACATTGAAAGATCTATTAATGTTACACACCTTATTGATACAATAAAAGACAAAAACCACATCATCATTTCATTAGACACAGAAAAGCATTTGACAAAATACAATACCTTTTCAGAATTAAAATACTCAGAAACTATAAAAAGAAGAGAACTTCTTCAACCAGATAAAAAGCATCTATAAAAAACTCATAGCCTACATCATACTTAATAGTGAAAGGCTGAAAGTTTTCCCCTTAAGATTAGGAACAAGGACTCCTCTCTCACCATTTCTATTCAACATTGTGCTAGAGGTTCTAGCCAGGGCAGTTAGGCAAGAAAATGAAACAAAAGGTATCCACATTGCGAGGGAAGAAGTAAAACTATTTGCAGGCAACAATAGGATGTCTTTAGGAATCCACAAAACAAATATTAGAGCTAAAAATGAGTTCAAGTTTCCAGGATACAAGATTAGTATGCAAAAATCCATTTTATTTTTATACACTAGCCATGAACAATCTGAAAATGAAATTAATATTTAAAAAAGCACCAAAAAGAATAAAGTACATAGGAGTAAATTTAACCAAAGAACATACACTGAAAACTGCAAAACACTGTTGAAATAAGACTCAAATAAATGGAAAGACACCCAAGCTTATGGAGTAGAAGGCAATATTGTTAAGCTGGCAGTATAGCCAATACTCTCTGTAGATAGTATTTATCTACAGATTCAATATAGTAGCTATCAAGGTTACACCTGCTTTTTTGTAGAAACAGGTAGGCTGATACAAAATTTATACATAAATGACAGATTCTGGCATGGAAGTGGCTCATATTCTGGGTCATATGGGCCCCAAAAGCCAACACAATCTTTTTTGTTTTGTTTTTTTAGAGAGATGAGATCTCACTTTGTTACCCAAGCTGGAGTGCAGTGGCACGATCGTAGCTCACTATAACCTCAAACTGCTGGGCTCAAGCAATCCTCCTGCTTCGGCCTCACCAGTAGCTATGAGTATAGGTGTGTGCCACCATGCCTGGCTAAGTTTTAAAAATTTTTTGGAGAGTGGAGTTCTTTCTTTAATGTCTAGGCTTGATCTCAAATTCCTGCCCTTAAGTGATCCTCCTGTCTCAGCCTTCCAGAGTGCTGGGATTACAGGGGTGAACCACTGTGCTTGGCCTGGCAACACATCCTTGACAAAGAAGAACTAAGTTGGAGAGCTCACATTTATTGACTTTTAAGCTGCAGTAATCAACACAGTATGGTACTGGCATAAGGACTGACATATAGGTCAAAAAAATGGAACTTAGAATTTAGAAATAAGCCTTCACATTTATAATTAATTGATTTTTGATAAGGGTTCTAAAATCATTCAATAGGGAAAGAATAGCTATTTCAACAGATGGTGCTAGGGTAATATGCAAAGGAAATAATTCGGACCCCTTCATCATGCCATACACAAATATTAATTTAAAATAGATCATAGATTTAAATGTAAGAGCTAAAACTATAAAATTCTTAGGAATATAGGAATATATGTTCATGACCTTGGGTTAGGCAAACCATTGTTAGATATGATACCAAAAGCACAAGTTACCAAAAACAAAAAGAAAGGTAAATTGGGCTTCACCAGAATTAAAAGTTTTTGTGCCTTAAAGCAGCAGTCCCCAACCTTTTTGGCACTAGGGACTGGTTTCATTGAAGACAATTTTTCCATAGACCTCAAGGTGGGGATGAGGGTGGGCGCATCATGGTTTCATGATGATTCAAGCGCATTACATTTATTGTGCAGTCAGACCTCTCTGTTAATGATAATCTGTATTTGCAACCACTCCCCAGCACTACCATCACCACCTCAGCTCATCATCAGGCATTAGATTCTCATAAAGAGCCGGCAACCTAGATTTCTTGCTTATGCAGTTTACAGTAGGATTCCTGCTTCTGTGAGAATCTAATGATTTGACAGGAGGCAGAGCTTATCCGCTGATGCCAGTGATGGGGAGCAGTTGTAAATACAGATGAAGCTTTGCTTGCTTGCCTGCCCCTCATCTCCTGTTGTGCGTCCCTGTTCCCCTGGTACTGGTTCATGGCCTGGGGGTTGGGGACTGCAGCTTAAGAGGAAACCTTCAAAAATATGAAAGGACAGCTCACTCACAGAATGGTAGAAAATTTTTGCAGATCATACATCTGATAAGTTGTTTGTATCTGTAATATATACAGAACTCATGTAAGCCAGTAATAAAGAGATAACCCAATTAAATGGGCAAAGGATTGGAATAGGCTTTTTTCCAAAGATTTACAAATGGCCAGATAGACGCATGAAAAGATGCTCAATATCATTAACCATAAGGGAAATGCAAATCAAAACCACAATGTGATACACTACTTCACACCCACTAGTTATGATCAAAAAGAGAGATACCAGAAGTGGATGATGTGGAGAGATTGGAACCCTCTTACATTGTTAATGGGAATGTAAAATGGCACAGACACTTTGGACAACATTTTAGCAGTTCCCCAAAAGGTTAAACATAGATTTATCATGTGACGCAGCAATTCCACTTCCAGGGAAGCAGAGTAAAGAGAATTGAAAATGGAAGTCCACACAAAATTTGTACATGGATGTTCATGGCAGCATTATTTATAATAGTCGAAAAGTAGAAATGACCCACATATTCTGATGAATGGAGAATAAGTGTGGAGTAGTCATACAATGAAATAATATTTAACAATGAAAAGGAATGAATTACTGATCTTATGCTAAAACATGGATGTACCTTGATAACATTAAGTAAAATATGCCAATCATGAAAGACCACATACTACGTGATTCCATTCATTTGAGATGTCTAGAATAGGCAAATCTATAGAAATAAAATAGATTGGTGGTTTGGGGGTAAGGAGCAAGTAGGGTTAGGATAGGGAAATGACTTCTAATGGATACAGGGCTGATTTTTGGGGTGATGAAAATGTTCTGAAATTAGGTTAAGTTGATGGTTGCCCAACTCTGAATATACTAAAAATGGTTGAATGGTACAATTTAAGTGGATGAATTATATGGCATCTGAGTTATATCTCAATAAAACTATTAACAAATGATCAGTAACCCTTGTCCTTTAAACATCTGTCTTATATGGGAGGCAAATGTGTAAAGCAGATGCAGACAATTTATAATGAGGTAAGTGAAATAAATTGAAGATACTGTGAAACATGAAGCTTTAGTAGTTGTTTACGTGTCAGACTGGGGAAAGGGTTCTTTGTGGAGGGTCATTTACCTGTCAGACTAGGGAGAGGATTCTTTGTGGATGGAATTGTCATTGCTAAGGATACAAATGTGAGGAGGTGAGATAATGCTTTCAGGGATTGACAAATTGTTCTGTTTAAGTAGATATAAAGTATGTGCATAATACTCAGCACTTGGTAGACTCTCAAGTTGTAGTTGTCATAATTACAATGAGACTACAACAATACTAATAACTTTGATGATTTAAATGATATACTCTGAGGAGCTAGTTTGTTCCTCTACTTTCGCGTTTTCTAAAACATGTTCTGAATAAGGCTTCCTTTCAGATGCTTCTTGAGAAAAAGGTGCTAAAGTTAAATAAGTGAGGGATGTGGTATGATTGGTACTTAACAGTATATGTACTATATTGAAGGCTCTGAGTAGTCCTACAATAAAGAAATCATTTAATTTTGTTTAACTCAACGATTTCCCAGATTTAGTCTATTCAGTATCCTTTTGATTTGACTCTACCTATAAACATGTTTTGCAATTTGTGTTCCTTGAAACATAGTATATGCTGCTTTCTTTCTTTTTACCAGCTATTGTGGTGGGAGTATGGCATATCCAGCCTTTACTTTGGGTTCTTAGATGATTGACTTTCCAGAACAATAGTCAGTTAAAATGCTCATTTTTGTCTTTTCATAAAGCCCTACATGACACCATCCTTTCAAAGATAGGAAAAAAGTTACACTTTCCTGATGAACTGTTGTGCTTCATTTTATTAGGTAAAACAATAGGAGCCTTATAACCAATATGTTTTCTTTACATTTTAATTTTGGCTGACATGAAGTTCAGAATAAAGGTCCGTGTTCATTTAATCAGCCCAGCCTAGATTATCTAATTATCTTTCTATCCGATTATCTGATTGTGTTTCAGACACTGTCACAATTATCTTCTTAGTTATCTAACAGTTCAGTTTTGGTTTTTGTTTCATGTGTGCTTTTTGTTGTAGTTTACCTTAGACCCTTTTGGCAGGCCCTATACATTTGTGTAGTTGCTTAGAATGAGAAAAATATTCATACCAGTTGACTTACATAAGAACGTCATGGTTGTTTTAGAGACTGTATTTTCAAAGACTTCCATTTTACCTAAATTATTCATTAGAAAAGTATTCTAAGGGATTTCTATTGTATTTTTATGTTGGATGATGTGTTTTTTTCTTTACTCTTTTAGGCTGATCTACAAACCACATATTTAGGTGCTAAGCATTGGAAAAACTCAGTATTTACCATTCAAGTTTGATTGATTTTTCACATTTTGGAGGATTTGCCATTATTAATTGCAGTGTTCCTCACACACATACTCCTTTGTATTTATTAATATAAAGAATGAATTGGAGTTATAAAATATACATTATTTGATCCTCTGCTTCTGTCATTTGTCGTAGCAGCAGGACTGTGATTGCATATGAGGGATAGTCAAAGGAAAGATCTAATTTTTTTCAGTGATGGGTACATTAACCATTTTATTTCTACTTGGTGTTAAGTTTGGAAATCAAGGCCTTTGATTCTGTGGTAAGAGAACAAATTTTATATTGCTGACATTTCAACGTTGGTGTCAATGATGATAATCTGCCTATAACTCATTTTGCTATTGCTCCATAGCAAATAATTTGTAGTTCAGGGGCAACAAGTGTTTGTATGTGAGTTGGCACCTCTGCTTTTCATTGCACATGTGTGGCTAGGTGGGCTTGGCTGTACTCCATATGACTTTGATCTTTGTTTTTGGATTAGGGGGCAACCTAGTGCATGTATGCTCTTCTTTTTTGGTGATGGCAGGGTCTCCAGAGGGTCTTTTAAGCCCTTGTAAGGCCTAGGTTTTTAACTGGCACATTTTGTCACTTCTGTCCATTTATCATTGGTCAATATAAAGTCAAGAGGCAGAGAAGTACACCCATGCAGTAGAGGCCATAGCAATATTGTGGATGTAGATTGTGCATAATTTAGTCTATCACAGCGTGACAGTTCATAGGAGACAGGTATTAAACACTGAAAAATGATACAAAGAAATTGAATATTAACTATATTTTTGCTAGTCATCATTCCTTAATATCTCAGCTTTGCTCAAATATATTTTTTAATTTGATAACTATCAGTTAACTGCCCTAACAATGTTAGGACTGCTTTAAAGCTCACAATGAAAACATTGCACTTGTATGCATGTGCAAGATGTATGCATATATTTATTTGTGTAGGAATATGGGAAAGAGTTATATATATTTTCCTTTTCATTCTACATACATAAAAGGAATAGAGTGAAGAAATAAGTTATTTTAGATATCGTCGTTAATTCCTTAATGAGGGCATGAATTTTGAGTCTTAAAATGAATATTCTCTATGCTCGTTTTGTAAATTAAAATCTGAGATGTGTGTGGCACGGTCAGCCTTTTCATTAATGCAGATTGAGTATCCCTTGTCTGAAATAGTTGGGACCAGAAGTGTTTTGGATTTCAGATTTTTTCAGATTTTGGAATATTTGCATATATGTAATGAGATATTGTAGGGATGGGACCCAAGTCTAGACATGAAATTCATCTATGTTTCATATACACCTCAGAGACATAGCCCAAAAGTAATTTTATGCAATATTTTTAATAATTCTGTGCATGAAACAAAGTTTTGACTATGTTTTAACTGCAACCCATCGCATGAGGTCATATGTGGAAATTGTCCCTTTGTGGCATCACGTCAGTGCTCAAAAGGTTTAGGATTTTGTAGCACTGTAGATTTTCAGTTTAGGGTTGCTCAGCCTGTACTGATGTTTTAAATATGCCAACATAGTTTGTAAAGAAGACCTTCCTAACGGTTACCTCTACTAATGTGTAAAGAAATATATTTTTCAGCTTATACTTCTAAGTTGCTGTGTATGTCTATATATAGTGTCCATGAATATAAGGCAAATTTCCATTTGTCAGATGAGATGATTTATTTAAAAAGTTTCTTGCCTAGTTGAACATGAGAACTATTAGGAATATAGATATCAAATGTCTACTCACAATATTTAATTTATTAATGTAGTTATATACATTTAAATCATACAGATGTTAATTTTAAAATGCTGTTTTCCTATTTGAATTTTATGAGTCTTTTAAAATTGTTCACATGCATCTGACTTCAGTGTCTTCATCAATAGTTCCAGTATTGATACTAGATATCTATTTTAAGATATCAAACTATTTTAAGATATCAGATAGTTTTCCAGAGTGTATGCTCTTTATTCCTTTTTGATTGTTTGAGGTACAGTATCATTTTAATGAAATCATTAGAAATTTTTACCAAGCCATACGTACTCATTTTTTATGATATCTACATTATAAGTATTTTGATCTATTTCTTTTTAACTTTTTAAAATGATTTCTATAGTAACATATGGCATTTGGAATTATAAACTAATTCTCTCAGGAATAACTACTAAACTTGTTTTGAATTTTCTTACTGGTTTTCTCTCTCTTTCTGAAGAAAATTTTGTCAGGTGATCTTTATAAGCTTCCAAAGCTATTAATAGTATTGATTGAGGTCAATTCAGGCTAGTATATCTTTCCCAGATTTTACTTTTTGATTCAAAATAAAATATCTTAATAGTTCTCTGTAACATGAGAACCTTTGTTAGAATTCTAGTAGGAGGCAACTCTCTCTCTTTTTTTTTTTTTTTTTGAGGCAGAGTCTCACTCTGTTGCCTGGGCTACAATGCTGTGGCATCAGCCTAGCTCACAGCAACCTCAAACTCCTGGGCTCAAGCGATCCTCCTGCCTCAGCCTCCCAAGTAGCTGGGACTACAGGCATGTGCCACCATGCCCGGCTAATGTTTTCTATATATATTTTTAGTTGTCCAGCTAATTTCTTTGTATTTTTAGTAGAGACGCGGTCTCGCTCTTGCTCAAGCTGGTCTCGAACTCCTGACCTTGAGCGATCCACCCGCCTCGGCCTCCCAGAGTGCTAGGATTACAGGCATGAGCCACCGCGCCCGGCCAATGATGTTTTTCTGATGGCCATGCAGTACCACTGGTAGTTTTTCTGCGAATTTATTATCAAAGACAAGAAGTAAAATTCCTAATTTGGTTTGCCTTGTATATGTAAGGATTTTTCAAGAGTTCTGGACTTTAATATATTAGTACTTAAATGTGTTGTCAGTGTTGCTCAATGTGCAGTCCCTTCTCTGTACCTCAAAATTGTGATTGCTAAGACAACATAGATCCTAGGTGTTGTAAAGTTTGAAAAAATTATTTTAAGACCTACTCTAACTGAAATCATGCTAAATCACTGCATTAGCCATAACAATTGGTAATTCATTCTGTTTGACAGGACAAAGTTCAGTTTAAACATTCTCCATCCCTGCACAGTCTAGGAAAAAAAAATGAAATATACACAAGGTTTCTTTTGTGATATAACAAAGTAGAATTGAAAGTTTATGTGGAAAGAAACAGATATAAGGTCTTACTTATGAAAATTTTGGGGCTTGCCCTTCCTTAAAAAAAAAATAAAAAAGGAAGATAATTTTTGGCCAGGTGCAGTGGCTCATGCGTGTAATCTGAGAAGTTTGGAAGGACAAGGTGAAAGGATTGCTTGAGGTCAGGAGTTTGAGACCAGCCTGGGCAATGTAGTGAGACCCTTTCTCTACAAAAAATTTAAAAATTAGCTGGGTGTGGTGGCTCATACATGTAGTCCGAGCTACTTGGGAGGCCAAGGCAGGAGGATTGTTTGAGCCCAGGAGTTTGCAACAGAAGTGAGCTATGATCTTGCCACTCTACTCCAGCCTGGGCAACAGAGTGAGACTCTGTCTCTGAAAAAAAAAAAAAAAAAAAAAAGAGAAGAAAAAAGTATTTTAAGTCATGTCTATTATGATTTTATTAAAATTTAGGATCATTTAATAAACTGATAATGTTAGGTGTCCTATTGTGAGGTCTTTTCTATTGTATGTATTTAATTCACTTCCAAAAATAATTGCTTTAATCAGAAGAATCAAAATTCTCTTGAAGAAATGCACTGGAATGAAATAATTGTGTGTATGTCAGGGAAAACTCTCTAATTATGGCTGTTGTCTTCTCACCCAGATACTTCATAGGGGAAATTTCAGTGTAAATTATTCTCATTAAAATGAATTTTTTAAATAGACAAGTTTATTCTATTCCTATTCATTGTTTTGACATTTTTGTTCTTTTCTCACTTAAAATTAGTTTCTCTCTCTTTTTTAAACTGGTTGTCATGTTTTCTGAATTTTGCCTGTTCTCTCTCCCTGCTCATCTTCTCTCCTCTCTGTCCTTCTATTTTCTTCCTTCCTCCCTCCATTGTTTTTTCTCTTTCTCCCTCCCTTCCTTTCTTGGTAGGAAATACTGAAAGAGGTAAGCTAGTGTTACACTTATTATAGTAAAAATCTCACAAACAGTGGCTTAAACAAATAAGTATGTGTGTTTTTTTCCCCTTTCCCTCACAAGGAGAGCAGGGTTAGACAGCTTAGGGCTGGTGTAGCTTTCAGGACACTTGATTTCTCATATCTTCTTGCTTGCCTATCAGTATGCTTTCATTCTAACACTTGGCTATACCATTAATCCAATTTATCCCCAACCCCCACTGTGCTTTCTTCTTCTATGTACCATTATCTCTTTTTCAGAATAACTATCGAGTTATAATTCACATACTGTAAAATTCACCCACTGTAAATGTAAAATTCAGTGATTTTTAGTAAATGTACAGAGTTGTGCAACCATTACCACAGTTCGATTTTTAGGACATTTCCTTCTCACCATTATTCCCTTCAACCCATTTGTAGTTAATCTCTGATCCTACCCCACATCCCAGTTAATCACTGATCTGCTTTCTATTTCTATAAACTTGCCTTTCTGGACATTTTGCATAAATGGAATCATATAGTATTAATATATAGTTTGTATATCTGGTTTTATTATCTATTATTCTGTTATTGCTTTAAATAGTTATTGTTTACATTTATTAAGAATAAGAAAACCAAAATACATTTTATTCTTTCTGTGTTGCTCTTTCCTTTTCCTTTGTTTATATAGATTAAAGTTTTTGATCTGTGAAGCTTTCATTTTGCCTGAAAAACATTTCTTACAAGTGTCTGCTAGTGATTAATTTCCTTAGTTTGTTTTGTTGAAAAAGTCTTTATTGCTTTTCACTTTTGAAGGATAATTTCTCTGGATATAGAATTCAAGGTTGGTGTTTTTTTTCTTTCAAAACTTTGAATATTTCACTACTTTCTTTTATATTTGATTGCATGGATTCTGATAAGAAACCCTGTATAATTCTTACCCTTGTTCCTCTGTGGATAGCTGTTTTTTTCTTTTTTTACCTGGCTTCTGTTAAGATTTTCTTTTTTTCTTTTCAACACATTCGTGTCTTTGAATCTAAGATTTGTCTCTCATAGACAGGGTATTCTTGGGTCCTGCTTATTTTTTAATCTGATATTCTTTGCCTTTTAAGTAGGGTGTTTATTGCATTCACATTTAATATAATTACTTATAATATTGGCTTTGTGTGCAATTATTTTTTGTTTTCTATTTATCTCATGTCTTTTTTGTTCCTTACTTCCTCCTGTATTTCCATCCTTTGTGTTAAATACGGTAGTCCCCTCTTATTCGTGGGGGATACATTCCAAGATCCCCAGTGAATGCCTGAAACCAGATAGTAACAAACCCTATATATATTGGTTTTTCCTATGTATACATACCTATGGTAAAGTTTAATTTGTAAATTAGGCAAAATAAGAGATTAGCAACAATAATAAAATAGAACAATTATAACAATATATTGCAATTAAAGATATATGAATGTGTTTTTTTCTCTCTCTCTCACTCTTGAAATATATTGTTTTACTGTAGTCACCCTTCTTGTGATCTGCCAATCTGCTGCCACTTTTGTTATCGACTAATAGCCATCAGTATTTTTTTTGTCTTCGTCCCCCTTAAAATCAGCGAGCCACTTGACCTCGCTGCTGGCACCCCCTTCTCTTTCTTTGGGATGCCATGCCATCTCCCTGCTCTCTTTCTCCCTCCCTTCCCTTCTCTCTTTCTCCCTCTTTCCCCTCTGTCTACCGCGCGCGCTCTCTCTCTCTCTCTGTCTCTCTCTCTCT
>RJWJ010005834.1:0-65852 GCA_004363605.1 Indri indri
GGGGTCTCGCTCTTGCTCAGGCTGGTCTCGAACTCCTGAGCTCAGAACGATCCGCCCACCTCAGCCTCCCAGAGTGCTAGGATTACAGGCGTTAGCCATTCAGCCTATTTCTTGTCTTAAATCCTTTGTTGTTCTTTGCACAGGACTATAAAATTTTGCCCATTATGATTATTCCAATTCTTTTCTGAATTAAGACCCTTGTCTACTACTCTTCTAACCATTGTCTCAACTGCTATATGCTACTTAGTGTGTATGTCCTGTCACTGCAAAATGGTAACTTCTGGGCTCTTGAAATCCCTGAAGTATCTTGTCCAGGACTAAACATAACTAGCATTCAATAACTGCCTGATGCTTTGAATCTGAATGATCTCAAACAGACACTAAGCAAAGTGTTTTTTCCATTCTTCAACAGCAGTCCAGTAAAAGATATGCCATACGGAAGATGAGCCTTGAGGGAAAAAAAGCCTAAAAGACCAAAACAAAGAAGCTAACTAGCCATGAAGAACTTTTGAGTATTAAAAAAGGTGGGGGAGCCAAGGTAAGCCTCAAGAAACAAGGAGTCTGGCAGGAGCAAACGAGAAAAGTAAAGTGGGGGGAGTGGGAGGGAGTGAGAAAACATTTAGGGTTTGAAATGGAAGAGGAATTGTAGAGTTAAGGTGGGTTCTGATCCAATGGAAAAGTATTGGATCAGAAGCCTTACCAAGTTTCTCTGGCTAAGGAGCCTGGGTGGCCATCTGTGGGTGGCCTGCACTTAAGAACACAAAAAACTGGACACAGATACAAGGGGAGAGAAGTGTCATGCAGCAGGGAGTGGCAAGAGTCAATCCCGAATGCAGTCATTTGGGTACAATGTGCCCTTCAGAGAGGGCATGGTGACAGCATGGGCTAATTTACAGAGCTGCCAGGGCAATAACTCAGAAAGCAATACTACCTTCTCACAACAAAACGAGGCAGCCCCAGAATGTTTCACGGTGGTAAAAGCTGCATTACAGCATACTGAGATCCCGGAACCAATGAAAAGAGACAAGTTTACCAAAACGAGTCTTGACACAGAGTACGTTTCTGGCAAATACATTATTAGGCACTCATTCTACTCATGTACTGAAGAAACTATTTAGTTTCCTTATATGGCCCTTCTCTTCAGCTCTCCCTGTATAATAACTAATGTCTTCTTAAAGAAACAAAGATAGAAAAGGAATAGAATTGTTTCACTTGTTCCCTCCCACCCCACTTTTTTTCAGAGAGGTGAGTGGAGGCTCATATTATTGAGAATGTCAGAGAAGAACTACCAACTTTTGAAATCACTTTTTAAAAACTGATTCTGCCAAAGAAATCTATGTTGATGGGGGAAGACAAGGGAAACATTGCAATGATCCATGCTGGCTGCCAGAATTAACCAGTCTTGTTTTAACCGTAACAGTTTTCTTTAATCCCATTAGAATTTTAACTTGAATACTCTACTAGAACAAAGATAAAATGTGCATGCATGGGTAGCAATACTATCAGGGCAAACGAGATCAAAGAAAATGTCAGCTGTCACTCTTAACTGTGAATCAACTTCTAATATTACTCCTCTTGTTAAAATTCTTTGATTGGCCCCCATTATCTACAAATGAAATCCAAACTCCTTAGCAGGACCCCAACTTCATTTCTCTATACATTTTTTCCCTTTTCTCAAATTCTACAGTCCATTTCTTGCCAAAAGCCACGCTCTTCTGCCTGGAAAAATCCTTTCCATTCCTCTTTGCTTGGTAAAATCCTACCCATCTTTCAAAGAATTGCTTGGTTTTTCTCTCCTCCAGAAAGACTGTCTTTACACCCACTCTCCTATGAACTCTTGGAGGACCCTGTGCTTATCTGTCATTGTACTCATATATGGCACTGACATTTCATTTTACTGGCTTGTGTCCTCCACAAGATCCTGAGGACAAGTGCCAATTCTATGGTTTCTATTATATTTTCTAGTTCCTAGGTCAGAGGCCTGACACATAGTAGACACACAATAAATGCGTAGTAAATAGAACTCTCTATAAAATCTCGCTTTCTTTCAAAGAAGAAAATATCTACTCTCTTTAAAACCTTTTGTAAAATAGGACAACTATCTTCCCCTTTGACCACATGTACAGCCAGAATGATTTTGAAAGAGTATACCATCTGGGTCATATCTTTCATAACATTTTAGGAAGCTAGTAGCTGACTGCATCACTTGTGACATCAGAAAGGAGGCCAACATTTGTAGAGAGCCTATGTGCATGCCACTATGTACTGAATTTATGCTACATACACATTACTTTAGTCTTGACAACCCATGGTAATTCATTTTAGCTCCACTTTGATAAAGAATCTGAG
The DNA here is from genome assembly GCA_004363605.1 of Indri indri. Taxonomy (NCBI): domain Eukaryota; kingdom Metazoa; phylum Chordata; class Mammalia; order Primates; family Indriidae; genus Indri; species Indri indri. Next base: position 2,350 of record RJWJ010005834.1, read on the forward strand.
GCTCAGAAATTTGCCTAAGGTCATATAGCTGTAATAGTAAGTGATGAACCCAAACTCATACAGTGTGCAACATCAGGACAAGATTTCCTTCTAACTGAACTAAAAAATGAGGTTGGCCGAAAGTAAGATTCCCCACAGGGCCGAAAAAATGATGAAGGCAGCAAATAAACTTGTGCATCTCAGACTACGGGTATGCACTTTTAACAATATAAATGGAAAACCAGCCTTGTTCCCAGAGTTTAAAAAATTGTACACACTGCTGTCATCCTGTCAAATAATAGACTCATCAGACATTCAGTCTGAAGCAGTGTTTTAAAACAACTTCTCATTTATTTAACTCATGTGGATAACATGGTAGAGTATTATGTAAAAAGAAAAAAAAGCTACCACTCAAACCTTGCAGAGTTTAGGCAGCAAATTGGGCACAGAGATCCTAGGATCTGCATTATCCCTTGAAAAATGGAACTCCAACCAGCACCAGATTTTTCCAGTTCAAATTCAGTTTTATTAGAGATCCCAGCATAATAATTTAAAAAAAAAGACTAGATTGTTGCTTTTTCTTTAATTTTCCATTACTATTTAGAAAAATGACTATAGACAATAACAAAAATAACCCTTTAAAAGGGATTCCTCTCCAGAAGTTTTTTGTGAAGTTTTGAGTCCAGGCTTTCCATCCTTCTCTCCATCCTTTTCATTTTAAAAAGTGTTTTGGAATATGTCAACCTTTTACTCAGCTTGCTACACAAAGCTGCTTCCTTCTCAAGTCCTAGACATAATGCCAGGATTCATTTCTCAAACCTCTGGTCTTAATCAAATTCATGCTAAAGAAGCTTGCGTTAATCCCAAGGTCAGTCACAATCCTAACCTTAAACAGGAGATGGCTGATTGCGTCACTTACGACATACACCAGGCTGAGGCGGAAGGAGGTCAGACACTCCTTGTCTGTTACGCGTGCGTCACACCAGCAGTCCAGCCTGTTCCATTCCCCAGAGCTCACTGTACAAGATTACTGCAACACCGCCTCAAGCCACTGAGCTCACTTGCCTGTCTAGCCATAATGGAAGTCACTTGAAAGTTATCACTGGAATAGATGATTTTCCATAAGTAAGAAGCAAAAATGTTTTATTTACTGTTTATACCTACTAACGATTCAATCTCTCCATCTCTTCTTGGAGAGCCTGTACTTTTAGGCAAATGGGGGAGCTAAAAATACAAAGGAACAACATCTATGCACAAATGTGTGTCCTATCTTCCTTACTAACTTCCCGGAAAATTGCTGTGTCTGAACATTCCATTTTCTTGAGAAGGAGAAATTTTATGTAACTGTTGTACACTGTATGAAGGAAGGGATTTCTCTTTTTAGACTTCTTCTCATTGTATAGGTTTCACTCTCTAGGTTTTGAGAGTGAGAAGGGGGGAGACCAACAAACCACACAGAGCAGTAAAAAGTACACTCTGTGTCAGCAACATGACAACTCCTCTAATATCATCCATGCTGACTAAGTAATTTCTGGTGGAGTTGAATACATCATTAAATTTCTATTTGTGTTCTGCCTGAGGCTTTTCCCTAACCATAATTGTGAGTGAAGGTCTAGAGAACTTTTGTGAAAGGGGCAGAACACAGCAATGTCCTGGTCTGTAGCCAGGTGTCAGTGCACTGTATGATAGAGGAAGAGGATTACAGGGAGATTTTTGTTTCAGCCTTTAGTCCAACCAAGATTTAAAAGACTTACAGAAAACAGCTTCATGGGGTTGGCAGACAGAAGTGTAGAGAACAGAAGATAGGAGGACAGGGAGAGTAGTAAACACATCCAGTAGAATTCAGGGGTAAAAAATACCCACACAAGTTCACAGAGTATAAAGGAACAAGAAGGAATAATTCCCGCACCATATACAGATCAGGGGATAGGGTGAGTGGGGCACAGTGGATTAGCCACTAAATGGCTTCTGTGATAATTCTGAAACCTGTTCCAGTTTAATTTTGGAATAAATTCTTCTGGACAGGTCAAAGATTGTGCTTTAAAAATGTCATTAGAAGGTTACAGCTTTTAAAATATTCTTTTGCCTCCTGCTTCCAGGTGATTTCCTTTTGGTTAAAAACCAGAAATAGTATAAACCTCACAAGATGAAAGAACAGTCTTTTGATACAGGTGAGGTGAGCATCTAGATGAACTTACACAGTAAGTGAGACAGTCTATACTTCTTGGTCTTCTCCCTTGACCACTCCAAGTCTCTGACCTACCAGAGATGGCAGTTTATTTCCTGTGGAAGAAGCCAGTAATAGACACTTGTCTGTTGCCTTTGCCCAGAGCAGCAGTCCCTTTCTTGGAGCCCTTTCGTTCCTCTTTGGGTTCTTTTTTCACAGGCATGGCTGAGGGTCTGTGTACAGAGGATGTCTTCATCTTAAGTTCCTCTTCACTATCCGTGCAGGATTCACTCTCGTAGAATTTTTCAGTCACTGGCAGAATAAGGAAAAATGGAATATGGGTGGGTTGAGTCATTTATGCTATCAAGAGAATAAGATGTCTTGCTCACCCCAATCACCTCAGACCCTCTGATCAAGACAGGTGTGCTTACCTAGTACCAAACCTTTCTCCCACTGAGAGATCAGATCTAGCTTCAGGTAGGAAGTATGTGGAATCCTGAGCTCACAGCCTCTAGTTGGGGCTCAGAATTAACATTCACTCTTCCTCCCTCATTGCTATGTCCCATGCTTTTAAATGAGACTTTATCATTTAATTGCCCAAATCCTTTATGTGGGTCCTGGTCTATGCTAGCCAACTTCCTGAGCTCTACATCTGAATTGTCTATATCTCAAACACCTACTTACAACTCTACACTTTGGCTGGCTTCTTAAGTCTCATCTGCCTGTCCCACAGTGCCTATTCCCATTGCTGGTCTTAAATCTCTAGTCTACTTGCCTGCCCCATTCTGTGTAGCCAAGCTCACCACCATAGACCTTCTTGGTTAGCTCTATCCTGATGTCACCCATTCTCTGCACATCCTAAGTACAGAGAATTGGAGACTAGTTACTCGGCTGTTTGGTTCTTAGTTCTGAATAGCTGCTAATTAACCCAAGACTTAGTAGTAGTAGTCTACATCATGAAGGTAACTGCCCCAAACAAATTCTGTCAGATAACACACTTGATAGTTTTAAGGAAGGACAATGATACAATGAGAAATAAAGTTACCAGAGTTCTCTTACTCCCTATCAGCCAAAGGCATAATCTGACTTTTCCCCTGCTATTAAAACTCATTGAACCCTTCCCAAGGGAAACTTGGATAAGAACTACATCAGTGAGCAATCATTATGAGCAAGTACCAAAGGACACAGGCACAGACAGTGCCTTCCAAACATGATGTCACAAAACTGAGGAAGGTCTCTTTCACACTACTACAATACATACACCAACCACAAGGAACAGTATCATGCGACCTTCCTATGACATTAGAGAGCTACAGCAACTGTATAACCAATACCATCTAAATTTTTTCTCAGCCTTCCTGGTTGCAGCAAGTGATAGAGAAACTCTGAAGGAAAACACTTTTTTCCTAGCTAAAAAGAATAACCTAATATGCATAATAAAGGCTCAAATGATTAAGGTGAAAGGTACTTTATCTCATTAAAGAACAATGATAGCCTCGAGTTTTTAATTATTGATAATTCTTTCTAATAAAATACATTAGTCAAACTGTCCTAGAGGCATAAGCTTTGGAATCAAATCTATCTGTGTTCTAAAACCTAGTCTGCCACTTATATAATCTCAAATTTAACGTGTATCAGAACCACCTGTAGGGCTTATTAAAACACAAATTGCTGGATTTATTTCCAAAGTTTCAGACTCACTCTGAGGCGGGACCCAAGAATTTGCCTTTCTAACATGTTCCCAGGTAATGCTGGCTGATGCTGCTGGTCTGGGGACCACACTTTGAGAATCAATGTTCTTTCCTCCCCTGTTTAAAATGTTGAAGTGTTATTGTCACTGGAGCATTCTTTCACCCTTATCCATCTAATCCCACTAAGACTGCATAATTAACAATCTCTTCCTTAAGAGTTCCTAGAATTTGTCTTTACTTTTAAGAGCCTACAATTCACTTTGATGACTCCTGCTCACTTAGAGGCTAAAAAATACTGATAAGCTTTAAATTACATTAAGTGTTTTCAAAGGCCTTACTACTCAAACAGTGCTCCACAGATCAGAGGCATCAGAATCTCTCATGAGCTTATTAGAAATGCAGAATCTTGGGTCACTGCTGAACCAGAATTTCAATTTTAGCAAGATCTTCCAGTAATGCACATAGCAAAGTTTGAGAAATGTTGCTTTAAAATACTTAGGGAATTTCCATGTCATACCTATTAGTTTAGCAATTATGATCCCAGAACACCACCCCCATCTCACATGCATCTTTAAAAGCTTTATGTAACTGAATGAATGAGACAAAATTATGAGCTGTTATTTATTAAATACCTTAAATTAGGAAAGTCTGAAGAGCCATCTATAGATACAGAAAGGAAATGACTCACTACTAGTTAGTGGTGTAAGACTTAGCCCCTTCATAAGCTATATTCTGTACTCAAATGGCAACATGTCTATAATATTACACTTCAGCACCATCAATTAGCTCATTATTTCATTACCTTTTTTTTTTTTTTTTTAAAGAGACGAGGTCTCACTATATTGCCCAGGCTGGTCTTGAACTCCTGGCCTCAAGTTATCCTCCCACCTCAGCCTCCCAAGTAGCTGATATTCCAGGTGCAAGTAACCACACCTGATTTTTTAGAGATGGGATCTCATTATGTTGCTCAGGCTGGTCTCAAACTCCTGACCTCAAGCAATCTTCCTGCCTCAGCCTCCCTAGTAGGTGGGACTATACATGCAAACCACAATACCCGGCTCGATTTCATTACTTATAATAGTAACGGAACCACTGGCTGTCTCATTGCCAATTTTGTGCAATACATTGCTTGGAGGAGTTAAAAAACAGCAGCACAAACAAAATTTCTTAAGCAGCATATATGTTATACTTTAAGAGCTAAAAGGCATATTTCTCTATTCAAAGCTGTAGGTACTTCAAACTCCAGGACAAAGGAGATGTTGACTGGAAAATATAGGACTTTTATTTTAGCTGAACAACACTTTTTGGGACTGCCATCAAAAAAAAAAAAAAGCCTGGTTTGCATAGGTAACATCAAATTTCTTTTTCATTCAATTGCTTTGCTCTTAAAAATCCACCCCTTGTCCAAGAGTTCACCCCAAACCTGTCTCAGGAGCTCAACTCCCCAGTCTCGGCTTCAAACTCAAAGAAAGGGAAAGATCAGCTTTTTAAACCCATAGAACAAATCTGATCCAGCATAGCACAGGGCAAGCCTCTGTGCTGGTACATCTGGAACAGTCTGAGCAGAGGGGAGAAAGCAGAACTCCTTTGTTGGTAACCAAAGCCAAGATTCATTAGGTTGAGCTTGGACTAAAAACCTTTTTTAAAAAGTGCTATGTGAGCACAGTTTTCATTGTTGCATCCAAGGCTCTTAATAGTCCTGCCTCAAGACAGGAGTGCAAAAAAGTCCACATCCCACACCTGGCCAAAACTTGAGTACTATGTTTTAAACAAAGCAATAGGTAATTAGCTACAAATTACCAATGAACTCTCACAAAGATATATTTGATTTTTTTCTTTTGGGGTAGAAGGAGGAAGAAAAAACATGGCACTGATGCCTCTGTCTTCTTAAATTTAGAAGAAAAAAAAAAGAAACTAAGACATTCAACAGTAAATACATACGTTACCACCAAGGGCCAAACCAAGAGGCTTGAAAATGAACTATTAGAAGACTGAAAGCCAAAAAAGAACAAAAAACCCACTCAAAGTCCAGAATTCACAGGCTCACAAGAAATTTGGCACTGAAAAGACAGAATTTCCACATGTAAAGATTTTTATTCCCCAATCACATGTTACAATTAAAATGGCAGAGGCCTTTTCCGAAGAGTAGGAGGTGGGGAATAATGGGACAGGGCACACAACCAACAGAATGTCTTCACTAGTTTTAAGAACCACATTGCCTAGGAAAAGCTGATTCTTCAGAGACAATCTTTTTAAAACAGAAATTTGAAGTAGAAAAGGAAAATCAAGAAAGGGGAAAACAAATCTTCTCTAGGAGATTCAAGCTGTGGCATGTGCCACAGTAAAGGAGAAATGACAATCATGGGCTATCCAACCATCACAACATTTAATGTTTAAGAGCATAAACCCACAGCTCTTTTCAAACACAAAAATATCAGGCCTCACCCAAGTGCTAAATCCTAAAAGGCTCACAGAAGTCTGGTTTGATTGTGGAAAGGGCAGAAGCTAAAACATGGCTGAAGAATCAGCCAGTAATTCAAAGCCTGAATTCTAACTCCTCTCTAGGCCCTCGTAACACCCACACGCTTTTACCTAACATGGCTTACAAATAGAAAATATAAAGGAAGCAATCTGGATGAGTCATACCTTTCTGAAGAACAAATGGAACCGAATACCACAGAACACTCTTGATACTCTCTTCAGAGTCTAATCATCTGTAGGAGCTTCTTTTCCACTGTTCAAATTTATAAAACTACCATTCTAAAAAAACAAATGTTTCTTGACATCTATGATAACATCTTAAGTTTGTACTGTGGTTTCCATCTTGAGAGTGTTTTAAGATATGTCACCTGAATCTTCATAACAACCCCACATTTAGGCAAAATGAATATTTATTTTACCTCCTTTGCACAGATCAAGAGACTCCCCACCAAAGATGACATGACTTTTAGCCAAGATCTCAGTGCTTATTTTTTATAGTCCATGGACCAAACAAGAACCCAGGTGTTCTGAATTTAGTCGTAGCGTTTTCCATACTCTGCTACTTGAAGTCTGGGCCACGGACAAGTAACATCAGCATCACTTGGGTGATTCATATGCAAATTAAAGTTTGAGATGAACTGCTCTAAAGAGGATTATGGTACCTCTCTACAGTAATGAGAGATCCTATCTCTGGATTTGGAGCCAAAAATTTGTCTTACCCATAGAGCCATCTGTATCCACAAAAGTTTTAGATTTCAGTACACGTTTTCGTTTTCTTTTGTTTTCTCCACTTGAGCTCTAAAAGATCAGAGTATACAATGTTAAGTTGACCAATGAAGCTACAGAGAAAAATAACAACAGCTTTTAAATCTTTAACAATCACTCTCCAATATTCCATTATGATAAAAAGTTCAAAGAGAAACACTACACATTAATTTCTGGGGACCAACCCAACCACCCAGACAAGCTATGCTCACTGTATGCACAGGCTTGATATTTCATTGTTTATGAGAAGGAAAGTAACATGCTAAGGAAAGAACTGTGTTCATTCAGTCAACAAACTTTTGTTGGGTAGTACAGGCACCGGGGTTAAAAAGACAAACAGGATAAGGACTTTAGAGGAGGAGAGAGACAAGAAAAGCAGACCACAGCAATATACCACGGTCAGGGTTTTAACAGAGGACTAGGGAAGATAATGGGAACACATAGAGACGGCCCCCAAACCAGACCAGCAGTTTCTATGGCTTATGCCCTTGCAGTAGATACTTGTTATATCAGCACTGACATTTCAACATTACACTCATCTAATTTAGTCTCAAACAGGAATTACTAATACCAATTTCCCTTTATCACCACTGGACTCTTTCATCCCATTTCCTCTTCAGCTAATGAGGAAATCAGTGTAAGATTTAAATGACAGCAGTCTGAACACAATAAATTAAGGGAAAACTAATAGCCACAAAGAAAAAAACTTGTCAGCACCCATTATCTCTTCATTATCTACACTAATAGATGTAGACAAGATGCAGCTGAAGATCATTCAAAACTTTATTTCCCCCAGCCTGAGCGAGACCCCATCTCTACAAAAAAGAAAAACTAGCCACACACAGTGGCATGCACGTATAGTCCCAGGTACTCCGGAGGCTAAGGAAGGAGGATCACTTGAGCCCAAGAGTTTGAGGTTGCAGTGAGCTAGGATCACGCCACTACACTCTAGCCCAGGCGACAGTGAGACCCTGTCTCAAAAAACAAACAAAAACCAAAAAAACCCTGTATTTCCCCATTGGTTGCCAGTTTTTCTCACCCAGCCCTTTTCCAGAAGAGCTTCTAAAGAGCAACAAATGTGCATGAGCTGTTTGTTCCCTTCTATCTTTCACACTTTGCTCTGATGTGGGCAGGACCTCTTTTTGCAGGATTCCAACAGGAGTTGTATAACACAGCAGAGATGCTGAAGGTCATGAAAAACAAAACAGCTCCAGGACCCACATCTGCAACCCTCCTGAGACTATACACCCTACAGCAAAATTTCCCTTCAGGTGTGGAGAGAGGGAATGTCCATTCAGTACAACCTGTAGAAGAGCAGAATGAGACAAGAGCCATCTACTGGCATTTGTGAAGTATACAGCAAGCTGTAGATCCCTGGACACTACAGGACAAATGGAAATGCAAGCATCCCAGTATAAAGTTTTACCTTGATGGAAGGAGGTTCAGAATCAGTCTTTGGCACTGGTTCAAGAGGTGGAGACACAGGAGGAGGGAGGGATGGTGACTCAGCTTCAGAAGCCCCAGGAGAGTCTGGGAAGACTAAAATAATGAAACAAGCTTAGATAAGAGAACTACAAGCACTATCTGGTATGATGGCTTCTCCACCAGTTCTCTAAACTTCCATGTGCAGCAAAAGGCATTCTAGAAGCAGTAATTCATGATTTAAAAAAAACCTTTATGGTTATACAGTTATCTTTAAAACACACATTTTATTAATTGTATACAAATAAAATCAGAGAATCAAGAATTATTAGAGTTGGAAGTACCTTAGCTAAATGTTTTCTTTTACAGCTAAGTCAGGGTAGGAAGCTGGTTTATCAATATTCACTGATTACCTATCATGTGTCACGTATTTCACTTTATCCTCACAACAACCCTAAGAGACAGATATTTGCACATTACGGTTGAGTAAATAGAGGTTTAGAGAGGTTTCTTTACTTGCCAAGGTCTCATAGCTTGTGAGACAGCACGTTTTAACCTTCAGTCAGATTCCACAGCCTTGTTATTCCAAATATCCCATGCTGCCTTACCATTCAGGACCAGACATTTTCACTCAAGATCTAAGCGGAGATAATCCTCAGATTATACCAAATGTTCCATGCAAGAGTGTTTTGTGATTGTGATCTAAGGATTACTTGCATCACCTAAGATATCTGTTAGATTGAAAATTTCTGGCTGATGTTGAGTATAAACTTGGGGGTGAGAGGAGGATCATCTTTGAAATGATCACAATTAAAGCTCTAACAACTAAGACCTGCTTAATACTTTGTATGGGAACTACTATTCCTACTGATTGCCCCACTGGTGAGGCTTGTTGTGCTGCACTGAGATTAGCAGGAAAGAACACATTTAGGAAGGCTATATTGCTATGGGAAGTGGCATCACCTGAGAAAAAAGCACCACCAGAGGAATCCCATCCTTCCTCAATAGTTCCAGAAATAGTGGTCTTAGTATAAGGCCCAAGAGAGAGGAAGTGAAAATCCTCAGCTGACCTATTGCTTAATCACCACAAAAAAACTGCTGGTCAGGGGACTGGGTAGCTGCTTAGCCTCACCTGCTCCCTGAATCTCCTGGCTACATTTAAATTCTTAGCACAAGTCTTGGATCTACAATTCTCCCAGCTGATTACGTCGGTGTTAAAAATTATGACAGGGGGAGGGTTCAAGGCCAAATGACCTAAAGAGGTGAAGCATAAAAAGAGCCAAAATGAAACAATAAATTATACACTTCAAGTATGAAATGGGTCCCCAAACTTTATAAGCTCTGGAAAACAAGAGACAGAAACATAAAAGGAAAAGTGGTCCAGCTATTAACCCAGCTCTGGGAGGCTAGAACATGATGGGAGTTCAAGCAAGAGAAAAGTTAAACCCCAGAAGCAAGCATGCATTGCTTTAAAGGAATATTTATTAACAAACCTGGGCCACAATGGTAGATGGGCTAGAGTGGTAGGAGGAAAGATTAGCCAATGAGGAAACCAAAGAAAAGGGATTTTCAGCACTCACCGTAATAAATTTAGGTGCTATTATTCTATTTCCGGTTCTGTAACCACTTCACCTAACCAAGGAAAACAATCCCAGTGGCACCCTCTAATATCCTTCTCACTGAATTGTATGCAACTGTTTGTTTATCTAGATCCCCACTCTGGACTCTAAGCTCCAAAGAGGCAGTGACACCACAATTTCCCTGGTATTGAACACAGAGTAACAATAATTTAAAAAAATAAATAAATAAAGGAAAACTATCACTTTCTGAACTAAATTTGGGATGAGAAGCATGCAGGTCAAAGAAGATAACATGTATCGCCCTCTTCCTTCCATACATTCCCCAACAGAAAAGTTATAATAAAGGAATAAAATGTTATAACCCCCTATGACAGGGAAGAAAAGCAAAGGAGTCAAGAGCCCTTAATGATTAGAAATTTCAACAAATCTCTGGAAGATGGAAGGCAGATACGAGAAAGTTGACAAGAGAAGCATCACTCAATTAGATGAGTCAGCAGAGATTACTATCTATTATAAAACTTCTATTTTATCTGACTTTTAAAATTATATATATCTATTACTTTGTTTAAACTTAAAAGAAAATATTTTAAGAAAGAATAGGGAAAAGAAGTAGACTTTGCAAATATCACTCATTCTCATAATAACCCCACGAAATCACCATTATTTCTGTTTTATACAACTAAGGTTCGAATTAAGAAAAAACTTTCCCATGTTCATATGCTACAATCTATGTCTGTCTGCCTTAGTCTTTAACAAGCCAAACATTCTGACTCAACATTTTCTGGTGGGGGGGGGTGGGCAGGGGGAGGAAAAAGACTTTATTCCAGTGAACAGTTTGCAAACTGGGGAGAAAGAAAGGTACATTCCAGAGACCACATAGTAAAAGCTCCTGCTCAGGTTGGCAATCAACCCTGTTTATGTAACTGTAGGGTTGATACTCACTTTGTTCTAATTGCCCAGTGCAGCTGAGTTCTGACTGGTTGACACAGCTGAGCCCTGATTGGCTGGTTCAAGTGAGTCCTGAAAGTCCTAAATAGAAAAGGTGTGCCGATGCAATACATTTTTACTGACATAAGCATAAGTAATGCTTGATACATTGGTATATTTTAAACATATTTGTTTAAGTAAGTAAATAAACAAACAGGTCAGGTGTAGTAGTTCACACCTGTAATCCTAGCACTTTGGTAGGCTGAGGTGGGAGATCACTTGAGGCCAGGAGTTTGAGACCAGCCTGAGCAACAGAGAAACCCTATCTCTACAAAAACATTTAAAAAATTAGCCAGACATGTTGGTGCAAGCCTGCAGTCCCAGCTACTCGAGAAGCTGAGGCAGGAGGATTGCTTGACCCCAAGAGTTTGAGGTTGCAGTGAGCTATGCTGATGCCATTATACTCTAGCCAGGGCGACAGAGCTAGACCTTGTCCCAGTCAATCAATCAATTTGCAGCAAATTTGCAGCTCTTCAGATGAAAGATACATAAGTAGTGAAACGTCACTTATCCCAGGAAAGCAACCTTTGTTGGGGCAGAATAAAAACTTTGGTAAAACTAATTTCAAGAGTCCAACAATGTAACCACTTGTTTGTCAAAGAGTTCTCTGGCAGAGATGGGTAATTAGAATTCCTGGAAAGCAGTCACAGCTTGCTAGGACTCATTATTTTAAAAAATGCCTATCCTTACCTAAAAAGGAGGATCATTTGCTTAACATTCTCCACAAGCAACTTGAAAGGACTAAAAATGTTAGCAGAGACTTAAACATATTGATTAAAACCATATTTCTTCCTAGTAATGTAGGTATTATTCTTATGTTTTTTCTTTCTGGGTCTGGTTTTTTTGTTTGTTTTCTTTACAAAGAGAGTATGCAGAACCACTAAAGGCACTTATGACCCTGCCAGGGTGAAGGAGAATGAATAGTCCCTTGGGTAGAGAGTTACAAATATGAAATTAATGGAATTTTTGGAGAGAAGGTACTTTCCAGTATGTCTACTACTGCTAAACATTTACTGCACATCTCAACAAGAAGAGTAAAGTGAATAAGAAAACCGACTATGTACCAAGCACTGTCCTAGCACTTTTGACATACCATCTTATTTGATGTTCATAAAAAGCCTACACAGTTTGTGATAACACCCCCACTTTAGAGATGACGACAAGGAATTAAAAAAGCTAAGTAATTTGCCTAAAGTCACACAGTAAGTGGTGGAGGTAAGATTTAAACCCAGGTCTGACTCCAGAGTCCTTGCATTTCCTCCAATCATGCTGCTTCTCTGTTAATTTCTAGCTTAAGACAGCATATCGAATTAATATGACATATTCAGGGTAACACAAATAAAGCAATAATAAGTTAGAGACTGTGTAAAGGTTTAAAATAAAATCTCACTGGCTTTGAGACAAAGAAGAAATTTAAGAATCAAATGGCAAAGGTTTATAAATTTAGTCAGATGCCAAAAACTATCTTTGCCAGAGAAAAAAATCTGAGAGCCTCTGCTCTGTATCATCTGTTATTATAGGTTATTTGCCTCTATCACATTTCTTCATATTCCTTTCAAAACTAAATAAGCCCACTCATATTTCTAATCACCCACAGGTATTATTTTTGTGGGCTGTGGATCAGAACTACATAGCATTTCAGAAGTATACGAGTGCTCAGTCAACCACAGTAATTTCTCAACTTAGAGCTGTCTCTTTCACTAATACTACAGTATCTAGTTTACCTTTTTAATGTACATTAGAGGCTGATGGCTTCGAAGACTTTCCCAGAATCTTCCCCAAGGTCTTTTCCTGATTGGAAATAGGGAAGACTGTTCCAATTTGCACAAATTGCTAAATTTACTTCCTAATTATTTTCCCAAGTGTCTGCATGGAGTTGCCCATCTTCCTTTCAGTAGCCTTGGTCAAAGCATTTTGATAAACAACATGGAATGAAAATATAGCAACTGCCCCTCTGGGATGCTCACAATGCCCTACCCCTATTCATTCCAAAGAGCTATTAAAAACTATACCTCTGAAGGGTATCGTACCTCTCACAGAATATCAGAGGCTGTAATCCTTAACATATAAGCATCAGTGGTAGGATCTAAATCCACAGAAGAATCAAAGATGGTACCTCTATCACAGAGAGATTCAGCTTCCTGGTACTACTTCTTAGATCTCTTTATTTCTTTTGCATTACTGTCATCTGTATATGTATTTTTTCACTCACTTGTATAGTTGAGCTAATCCCTTTTTTTGGAAGCCTCTGTTACCATTTTCAATTCTTCTTAGAGTTTCTGGTAAGAATAGTGTCTCACAAGTTTAGTTTTGTCCTTTGACAGCACAGGAGGTTCCTTTTTTGCATTTATTATTCTTCTTTAATCTGTGTTAGTATCAGTTTGTTTGTGTTTGTCTATGTACTGAATTCCTTTGGACTAGGTTTCCCCCCATTCCCTAAAATGTTTTATACCCATTATGCCATGAATTCACGGAGAACTGATTACAGCAGCTCGAGCTTCTCATCATTGGCTCTCAAAGCAGGCTTTCAGGGTAGAGTCGTCCAGCGTGCCAGTTCGGCCCAGGTGTCTTTCTCTTTGGCCTCCTTGTCTTTCTATTAATATATACTTTCCTTTACACAATTCGGGAAGAGATCTTGGCTCATTGAATACCTGATATTTTTTTTAAAAGCCTATTAATTTTTCCTGGTGAGATTTTTGCCTTTATTCTGTTTGCTTATCTTACAACATTGCTCACAGCCTAAAACTAGAAAAGTACACAGTGCCATTTCCTTCCAACCATGGTACTGTAGATTGTTCTAGTTTACCATGGTTTTACTTATGTGATGTGGAACATCACACTGATACCCTTGATACCCAGAATATCACAATTCTTAAAAGAGTCATATGTCAGTAGCCAAAGAAATATCCATGGAAAGAAAGGAAGGAAAGAAAGGAAGAAAATGTCTTAGATAGTATATATAATAATAATAATCCACACACTCTTTCCCTTTATGTTAGTTATTTTGGCAAATTACCAGAAGACCTTTTGACCTTTCTGGTCAAAAGGCTAAAGTAGATTTCAAACAGAAGTGCTCTATGTCTTTCAATGCTAGGACTACTGCTCTCATTGTGACCCCTAATAAATTACTTTTTTAGCTACTTGAGCACCAAAATAAAAACTTATCCTCTTAGCCAAAAATTAATAGTAATGCCCACCTTCATCTTCACTGCTGTCAGACTCAGGAAGTTTGATTCTTCTCCTTTTTTTCTTCATATTTTCAGTTTCCTTTGTCTCATCATCAGATAACTCTACTCTCTTCCCCCTGTTGGGGGGAATAAATTCCACCCAGGAATAAATTAAACATGTTACAGAGATCAAAAATTAAGTATTCATAGGCTCCTATGAGTTCCGCTTTATAACCCATGATCTTAATTCCAGAGGGAGAAAAGAGTAGCCCACTAAGGATTCTTTTTAAGGATATTCTGCTAACTGACCACAAATGGGTCACTTCATGGGGTGACCAGAATAAAAAATTTCTCTAGCTCTCTAGAGACCACTGGAAACTATGACCAGGTTAATCAAGAATCTTTTCAAATTTCTTCTTACTTTCCCTATTAGCCTTTCAATCATTCAACAAGCATTAAATAAGCAGCTACTACCTATATACAAGGCTCTTTACTAAACACTGAGGATGCAAAGATCTGGAAGAAAACACTGTTATCAAGAAGCTCTGGCAAACACTATTAGCTAAAATGCAATGCGATAAATTTTACTGCAGAAAAAAAAATGTTATGGTATATGACTCTGAAAACTTAAAAGCTAAGTAGAAGTTCATCAGGTAGAAAGGGGAGATAAATAGCTTCAAGACAAAGAACAACATGAGCAAAGGCATAGATATCCCTTAAAGTGATTCTAATGACATAATTAAAAAACCTAGACTCCATCTTGACATTATTTGGCTCCTCTGGTTATTCCATCACACTACTCATTCAACCAACGAATAACTTCTCAAGGGCCTATTGCGTGTTAGAAACACAAATATATATGAGACACAGTATTTGTCAGCAAGTACCTTATGTCTTACGTAACTTTAAATATCAACATTTCTTTCTACCTCAAGGTACAAAAAGAACAAATTAAACTCAGAGTAAAAGGAAATAACACAAATAAATGTAGAAATCAATGAGATAGAAAATATTTATAAAATTAACACGTTTTTTACAAAACCGATAAAAGAGAAATATATATTACCAATCAGGAATGAAACAATGAAGGAATCTGTGGTGATAATTATAGATTCTACAGAAACTCAAAGAATAAGGCTATATTATGAACAACTTTATGCCAATAAACTCAACAACTTAGATGAAACAGATATATTCCTTTAAAAACACAACTCAGCAAAAGAGATCCAAGAACAACTAGGGAATCTTAATAGCTCTGTTTAAAGAAATCAAATTCACAATAAAAAAAAAAAAAAACCTTCCTACAAATAAAATCCAGGCCTGGATTCGCTGGTGAGTTTTATCAAACATTTAAGAAAGAGATAATATATATCTCACACAAACTCCTTCAGATAACAAAGGAAACTCTTCCCAATTACAGTCATGCATGACTTAATGATGGGAATACATTCTGAGAAATTCATTGCTTGGGGATTTCATTGTGTGAACATCACATAGTGTACTTACATAAACCTAGATGGTGTAGCCTACTATACACCTGGGCTTTATGGTATAGCCTATTGCTCCTAGGCTACAAGCGTGTATAGCATGTTACTGTATTGAATACTGGAGGCGACTGTAACACAAGGTATTTGTGTATTTAAACATATCTAAACATAGAAAAGTTACAGTAAAAATATAGTATAAAAGATAAAAAATGGTACACCTCTGTAGGGCACTTACCATGAATGGAGCTGGCAGGACTGAAAGTTGCTACAGGCGAGGCAGTCAGTGCGTGGTGAGTGAATGTGAAAGCCTAGGACATTACTGTACACTACTGTAGACTTTATAAACACTATACACTTAGACTATAATAAATTCATTAAAAAATATTTTTCTTTCTTCAATAATAAACCAATGTTAGCTTACTGTAACTTTTTTACTTTATAAACTTAAAATTTTTTAACTTTTTGACTCTTGTATTAACACTTAAAACACAAACACACTGTACAGCTGTACGAAAATATTTTCTTTATATCCTTACTCTGTAAGCTTTTTTAAAAATTTAAGTTTTTTTTACTTTAAAAATTTTTTTGTTAAAAATGAACACACAAACACACACATTAGCCTAGGCCTAAACAGGGTCAGGATCATCGATATCATTGTCTTCCACCTCCATATCTTGTCCCATTGGAAGGTTTTTGGAGGCAATAACACACATGGAGCTATATGATAATAATGACTTCTTCTGGAGTATCTCCAGAAGGACCTGCCTGAAGCTGTTTTACAGTTAACTTTTTTTTATAGGTAAGTAGGACTACTGTGCTGTGTGTGGTAGCTCACACCTCTCATGTCTGTAATCCCAGCACTTTGGGAGGTTAAGGTGGAGGCTCGCTTAAGGCCAGGAGTTTGAGAGCAGCCTTGGTAACATACCAAGACCTTGTCTCAAAAAATTAAAGTAGGACTACTAAAATAATGATAAAAAGTATAGTAAACACATAAACCAGTAGCATAGTCATTTATTATCATTATCAAGTATTATGTACTATACATAATTGTATGTGCTATGCTTTTATACAACTGGCATTACAGTAGGTATGTTTACATCAGCATCACCACAAATGTGAGCAATGCGTTACACTACCATGTTATACTACCTATGATGTCACTAGGCAACAAGAAGTTTTTAGCTCCATTATAATCTTATGGGATCACTGTCATGTGATCCATTGTTGACTGAAACATCATTATGCAGTGCATGACTGTAATTTTATGAGTTAGCACAACTTTGATGCTGCAACTTGACAAAGATATTACCAGAAAATAATTGACCTATATAGCCTTCATAAACATAGGAGGCCAAAAATGCTTAGTTTACTATTACCAAATCTAATCTAGCAATATATAAAAAGGATAATGTATCATGACCAACCAGGGCTTATCCCAAGAATGCAAGGTTGGTTTAACATTTTAAAATCAACCAATGTAACTCACGACATTAAAAAAACACACCATATGAGCATCTCAATAAATGCAGAAAAAGCATCTGTCAAAATTCAACACCCATTCATAAGACCTCTCAGCAAACTTAAAATAGAAAAGAACTTTCTCAATCTGGTAAAGGGCATCACTAAAAATCTACATTTAACATCATACTTAGTAGTGAAACACTGAATGCATTCCTGGCAATAACCATCAACAGTGTTTGTACCATGGTTGGGGACATTTTAATCCATCCATATCCTATGTTCCCAGTAGGCGAGGCCCACTAGACAGAGTCCTAACCCTCTAAAATTTCACCATTTAGTTGATGTTTTCAACTCAAGTAGCCCCAACCTGACCACAAAGTCAAGTCTTTCTGGGCCTATCAGTGCTGACAGTGTCCTTTAGAATTTCTTTCAACAGACTAATTCCTACCGACTATGAGGTAGTGTCTCAAATTCCTGGATCTAGTTTTAATAGCTTGTGTGCTTTTTATTTTCTTTTCTAATTACATTTTACCACTTGAAAAATAAACTCATTGATATAAAAAGAAAACAAAGAACTTTTTCTCTTAAATTTGACTAGAAACAGTAACCCCTCATTTGGCAATCTAAAGGGAAAAACAGATACAGACACACACACAATTAGGCACACTTATGCCATGTCCACAAATTTAAAATGAATTAAGGGAGGAAAGACAATCAATTTAGATCGATGGGGCAAAAAAATTACTTTGGGCTCTAAATCATTCAAATTGGCTGATTCCACTTCACTAGATAAGCTACTGAGCTTGTCTCTTCATTTTGGTGGTATAGTTGTATCCCTGAGGCATTAAGTAGGATTTAGTACTCAACTGAAATTGCCTGCTGTCAATAAACCCAAATAGACCTTTTCACCCCCAGTAGAGACACTCTTCCCCCACAAGAACATTTTCCTACCTTTTTTTTTCCTTCTGCTGCATCTTAACAGGCTCTGCTTTTTTGCTGGATTTCTTCAGGCCTGCAGGAGCTGCCAGCTTTGGTTCGGTGACAGACTCTGGAGGTTGCTCCACTATTTTTTCTTCTTTCACTGCTTGTTCTGAATCCAAATTGACTTTAAGTTTATCTACAAATAAAGTATAGCAGATGATATATAACCCCATTATGCAATATTAATCCATCATTTTTTCAACAGTCTACTATGTGCCAGGTAATGTTAGGAGCAGGGGCAAAAGGGATAAAAAAACAGTCCCTGTCCTAACAGAGCTCCTAGTCTATTCAGAAAACATGTCTCCTTTCTAACTACCACTCTATTTTCACTTTTGCCTCCTGCTAACTCCTCATTATATTACAGCTCCCAAGCCAAATGATACTAAAAGCAAGGCTTAGAAAAAACAAATACAATTTAATGATGTACCATCCTTTTCATTTTTCAGATGAGGAAAACAAAGAGTCAGAGAGATCGAAAGATGCTTCCCAAGAATACACAGCTTACAAATGGTGACAACAGATTTTATAGCAAGACCATTACCTTCTAGTATATTCTATCTTTTAATGCCTGGATACTCTTATTATCTTTCTACTACCTTAACAATAAAATTTAAAGACTGTATTGGAATCAAGAAAGTTTGATCCAAACTCTGCTTCACTATGGGCAAATTATTTTATCTAAAAGTCAGTCTTTTCTGTAAAAACTGGGATAATATGTGCAAGATTATTGTAAGGATTAAAAGAGATCAGTACTGGTTAAGTGACTTGTCCAAGATAACACTGATAGAAAAGGTAAGAGTCAGGATTTGAACCTAAGTTAGTTTAACTACTCAAAGTCCTTATCCTTTTCCCTATACCAAGATGAAAAACAACTACCATGCAGTGTGGAGGACTAAGAAATGCAAGTAGGACATGTCTAGCCATCTGAGAAACACATAACGTAGCCTTCCTGCTACATTCAGTGACAGCTTTTTACAAGCAAAGTCATAAAACACTATTAGAAAGCTGTAAACCTAGTGGGGTGGGGAACCTGCGACCTCAAGGCCACATGTGGCCTTGTAGATCTCCGAGTGCAGCCCCTCGACCAAATCCAAACTTCACAGGACAAATCCTTTTATTAAAAGGATTTGTTCTGTAAAATTTGGATTCAGTTAAAAGGTCGCACTCAAGGATCCAGAAGGCCACATGTGGACTCAAGGCCACAGGTTCTCCACCCCCTTAAACCATCTAGAGTGTAGAATAAAAATTCTACCTCAGTCTTGGCTGTTACATACAGCTTAATATAATAACCTGTATATTATTTGAAAGTGTAGAAGATGGATCAAAGTGTAAAGGCAATCTATTAATATTTATACTTTTTTCCCCCCGAAGACCTGAATGGGAAATCTGAATGGTGGAATCCACCAGCCCAATGGTGGTGTACTCTCTTACATTTTTAATACTGTTGTTCTCAAGTATCAGTGCTTCTCAAACTTTTCTACCAAAATATTCCAAATTGTATAGAAAAGAAAACATGTATCTCCAGGGGCTTTAGAGGTCTGCAACCAACCCCAAAAAACTTCTCTGAAGTCACATGTCTATCTTTAAAATCCATCCAAATTTTGCATTCTGTTACATAAATTATATTGTTTTAATAGTAATTGTTTTAAAATTACATCATTAGGAGGAAAAATCTCCAAATATTTCCAACTTATCTCATGGGTTAAGGAAAGAAAAGTTATTGCATTGAGTCTACCAACTTCAGAAAACTGATCTGAATTAAAATACCACTGTTCAAACATTAGATTCAGCATCCAGAGTTTCTTTGTGGTGGTTTCACAGAATTTTAGGAACTCAAACTTATATATATATATATATATGCAGCTATAACTGGCCAATGAGCTGGTTAAGAGATAGTTCGATGCAGCATTTAAAAGCAATTATTAAGGAAAATTTAATGACATTTTCTTGTTACCTGAATGATCAAGTCACTTATATCATCTGACTGATTAAAAGTATCTCCTTTTAATACTCAAGAAAACATGAAACCTTTTCAAGGAAACAAAGATAACCGATGATGACTTTTTAATTTTGTTGCCAATGATAAATTTTTATCACATATAAAGCACTGCTTTTAAAAATTGAGATATAATTCACACACCATAAAATTCACCCTTTTAAAGTGTCCAATTCAGTGGGTTTTAGTTGTGCAACCATCACCACTATCCAATTTTAGAACATTTTCATCATCCCAAGAAGAAACCCTATACCCATCAGCAGTTACTTCTCAACCCCAGCCTAGCCCTTGACAATCACTAATCTTTCTCTATAGACTTGCCTATTGTGGACATTTCATATAAATGGAATCATGAAATATGTGGTCTTTTGTATCTGGCTTCTTTCACTTAGCATAACGTTTCAAGGTTCATTATTGTTGTAGCATGTATCCATACTTCATTCCTTTTTGTGGCTGAATAATATTCCATTGTCTGGATATAACACATTTTGTTTATCCATCCATCAGATGACGGGCCTTTGGGTTGTTTCCATTTTGGGGCTAATAAGAAAAATGCTACTATGAATACTTGTATACAAGTTTTTGTGTGTACATGCAGTTTTAATTCCTTTAAGTAGATACCTAGGGTGAAATTTCTGGGTAAACTCTGTTTAACTTTTTGAAGTACTGCCATACCATTTCCAAAGGGAGTACACCATTTTACCTTCCCCAAAGCAATGTATGAGGGTTCAAGTTCTCCACATCCTTGCTAACACTTCTTACTGCCCAGCATTAAGTTTTAAATGGTTTAAGCCCCCACAATGAACTCTCTTCATCTAACTCTCACACTTCATTTTCACTGCATTGATTTTACTGTGTCAAATATAAAAATATCATAATTTTATTCTAAATATTCAGCCTTGAAAAAATGTCTGTTAAATAAATTAACTTTGTAAGCAATTCTTTTTATTAGGTGAATATTTAATTCTTTTATTTTATCTAGGTTCTCCCTCACTCTATTACATGCTATCCTAACACCCTATTACTCTCTGCTTAGCAACTACAATCATTAACTATTTAATTTTTCCATATTTATTTGTCTCTCCCCACAGAATATAAGGGCTATGAGAGCAAGGACCTTGTCTGTCTTTTTCTCCATTATATCACCAGTGCACAATAATGGCAAGCACAAAGAAGGTGCTCAATCAGTATTTGCTAAACACATGAATAAATAAGTATATATTCCTGTATATTAATAGTTTGATTTTTTAGCAAATATTCACATATCTTATATATTTTAAAAGTAAGAATTAAAAAAAAAACCCAACCAACAAACATGCAATCTTCATCAAAGTTCCCAAGAAACCATAATCTGATTGCGTATAGTGGCCCAGTACCAGCCAGGCAAGCCAATGACATCAGCATGACATTTTCACAGTGTTCCCTGTACATTGGGCCTGCAATAATACAATAATCGTGTTTCCCAATAACCTGAAAATATCACATTTTCCATATACTTGCAGAACACAAAAATATTCTTCTCTGATAGTTTTTATGGCAAATAAAAAAAAAACTGTCATCCCAATTCTTCCCTTGACCACCAGTTTAGCCATCACAGAAAAGCAGAATTCTGAGTAATTTTGCTTGCATAAGCACATAACATTTCCCTGCAAAATCTTTGTAAAACTGATGCTCCAAGAAAGTGTGCCATAATTATCCCATGGCTCCTGAATTCTTCCTGGTATTCTGCCACATACCCTCAAGGAATGTGTACTTGATATGAGAAGTATGAAAATATGTGACTACTGGTTCTTCTCATGTGAAAGAATTCTTATTTAAATATTTTTTTAAAATAAAGATTTTTGCTTTCTCAAAAACTAAATATTTTTAAATGCTCATTACTACCTGGGCCCTTCTAATTCACACTGAAGTCCAATTAGACCTGTGAGTAATCAGCAAAAACTAAAAAAAGGCAAAAGATTTATTTTTGCAACCTTAGGAGTGATAACATTCCCACTAGGCAAACTGACTCTAGCATCCACGTTATTAACCTCAACACTATACTGCTTAACCAGGCAGCCTCTCTTGCATTTTCATCACTCATTTTCAAGAGCCCCATGAGGCAAGGCATGGTGGATCACACCTGTAAACCCAGCACTTCAGGAGGCCAAGATGGGAGGATTGCTTGAGGCTAGGAGTTCAAAATCAGCTTGGGCAACATAGTGAGACCCCATCTCTACAAAAAATAAAAAAAATAGTCGGGCATGGTGGTACATGCCTGTAGTCCCAGCTACTCAGGAGGCTGAGGCAGGAGGATCACCTGAGCCCAAAAGTTGGAGGCTGCAGTGAACTATGATTGTGCCACTGCCCTCCAGCCTGGATGATACAGGAAGACCTTGTCTCTTAAAAAATAAAAGTAATTTTTTTTTTAAAAAAGGGCCCATGAAGGAAATACTTCATTCTCTTTTCAAGGCAGGAAGTAAAAATAGGAATAGTAAACTACCCTCCAAGAAATCTCAACTGAGTCCAACTCACCCATAAAGTCCACTGTTCTAGTTGGGTTACCTTCATCAATGTACTGATAGGTCAGGACACTGGAAATTTATGTTAGGATGCAGGAATGCTACCTACTAGTCTCTTGGCTGGCCAAACACTAGACAAAGTGGCTTTCACCTCAGGTAAGATATATTATTACATTAACATTCATTTATTAGTCAGAGGAAAGTAAGAACATGCTTACTCATAGCAGCTTTTCCAAAAAAATTGCTCAGCACATTCCCTTTCCCTGGTGCCTTGCTGCCTGCCGAAGATGCCTACAAAAACACAGGAAAACACATGAAATTTTTTTCTAGCATTTAGGTTGCTCTTGACGAAGCACGGTCTTGAGCAATCTCTTCAATAGCACACCACACTGTCACGATGGTAGTCTCTATAATCATGCCAAATGTGTAAGCATTAGATATAAGAACAAATGTAGAATAATAATCCAGACCAGACAGTACCTGCTGTAATTTCCAAAGCTTAGTTTCTCATAGTTCTTATAAAATTATTATCCATGGATGTATCTAAATATTTCTTGAGCACATTTAAAAACTATTTAGTTTGACAGAATTAAAACAGATCAGAGGCAGTATGGTACACAATGGCGGGAAAACCCAAAATGTTACCTTTTAAACGAACCATGAGAAGTCGATGTGAATCCTGGTTTTACCACTCACTGGCAAGTTAGTTAAGTCTAGGCTTCTATTTTATCACATGCAAAATGGAAATGGCAATACCTCCTTCAAAAAATTGATAAGAGGATTTAAACAAAGATCAGACTCTTGGTACACAGTAGGAATTCAATAAATGTTAGTGTTTCCCTCCATTCCTCTTCTTTCCCAAAGAACAGAAGCTTGAAAATGACAGTGATGGTAATAATAGTAATAATAATAATTATACTTCTCTGGATTTTTTTTTAATGGTATCTTAATGATACTTGTCTTAAGTCAATGCCTTTAAGTTAGTTCAGATGACTAAACAATTAAAAACTAAGGGAAGTGAATGAAGGAAGCAAGAAAAAATGCATAAAATAGAACAAGAATGGGAAATACACTAGGAAGACAAACATATATGGCAAAGCCCAGAATATAAGATGTTACCCCAAATGACATATTGCTAATAAACAATTCTTTGAACTTCACACTTTTTGAGGTGTTTTCACATGCTTTATTTCATCTGGATCTCACAACAATCTTGTGATGTGTGCAAGTAGGAATTATCATTTTACAGAAGGAGAATCCAAGGCTTGGTAAGAAGCATTATCAAAAGAAAAAGGAACTGCTTCAGACGAGAATACCAAGTATTAAAGGATTTCAACTCAAGTAGAAAAATCAGAACAGAATATTAGAACCTTATATAATTAAACTACTACCACTGGAACTATTAATTCTTTTCTAGTTACCCATTTTGAGCTTTAATAAAGACATATCTTCAAGGAAAACTTACATTTGTTACTTCTTTAGCCTCTGTTTTGGTTTCCTTGCTGGTTTCTTGGGTTTTAGTAGCAGCTTTAGAGGCAAACATTCCCATAATCCCTTTGGGCTGCTGGGAAATCTGTTTGGAGGCAGGTGGGCCATGACCATTGATTGTGAGCTCATTGTTGGCTTGTATCTCACTTGACACCTGGAGGTGTGACTGCTCAAACTTTTTGGAAGATGAGGATTCAGCAGGAGCTCTAGGGACTGCAGCTGCACATTGTATGGCACTAAACCTGAAGACAGAAATGTTACGTTAAAGTAATGTGAGTATCAAACCTTATTTTTGAACTCTTACATCTTCCACAATACTTTCTAACTCTAATACTATAAAATTAGGGAATTTTAGAACTAGAATGAAATTTTTTGTACAAAACTCTTAATTACATAAACAAATACCGGAGAGAAATAAGTCACTTTTTTCCCTCCTCTACTCTGAAGGTAAGTCACTTGTTTTAAGTTACACATCTAGTTAGCAATAAAGACAAGGTTGGAATCAGTGTCCTCTACCACACCATATAGAATATTCTTGCTTCTTTGAAAAATCATCCTAATTCAAAAGAATAAGAATGCACCAAACCATTAAAGATTTAGTAACTTTACCATCCTTGGGAAACCAAATGGTTATCCCATGTTTTTAAAAACCTTCCTCTTGGCCGGGCACGGTGGCTCACGCCTGTAATCCTAGCACTCTGGGAGGCCGAGGCAGGTGGATTGCTCAAGGTCAGGAGTTCGAGACCAGCCTGAGCAAGAGCGAGACCCCGTCTCTACTAAAAAGTAGAAAGAAATGATCTGGACAACTAAAAACACATATATAGAAAAAAAAGCCGGGCATGGTGGCACATGCCTGTAGTCCCAGCTACTTGGGAGGCTGAGGCAGTAGGATCACTTGAGCCCAGGAGTTTGAGGTTGCTGTGAGCTAGGATGACTCCAAGGCACTCACTCTAGCCCGGGCAACAGAGTGAGACTCTGTCTCAAAAAAAAAAAAAAAAAAAAAAAACCCTTCCTCTTATACAGCTAGACATACAATAAATATTAACTAAATCAAAACTAAGAGCTTTAAATATTAACAAATTACCTGGCAACTCTCCTGGCCAGAGTGGGTCATGCTTTAAAATATGGAAGAAGCTGGGAACAGGGACACCGGCTCCTATAACCTACTGTCCTTTTATAGCCATTTGTTAATAATTTCTAATAATACCAACTCACAGCATCAGATAAGTAAGTATGCCTAAGACCAAGTAAAGAAATTTGGTGGAACAGTTTGCATGCCATATTGAAAGGAACATTCATCTCTTCTCTAATCATTACAGATGTACCTCTTTCACACAAATAACATAATGTAACATTCCACATTGTGAATGAATAACTGATTCAGCCTTCTCAGAGGGTTATACTTAAAGCAAAGTTCCCCAACATTTCCTAACAAAGAAAAACATTTTACTTTCCTCAGTCTTGTTTACTGGAGAAGAGTTCCTTGACGGTTTTATTTGTCGTTTAAATTTCAGGCATCCAGAACAAGACCTGGCACATAGCAAGTGTCAGGAAAGACAAGTTGAAACAATGACGATTTAAGTGACAAAATGAGGCTTCTGGTTTCTTTCCCTTCTCTAGCATATCACCTCAAGTTGGGGCAGGAGATGGGGGAGATTTAGAAACTATGTGGTGATAGCAATTATCTTCTAAATCAACCAGGCACAACTTTGAGATTAACTGCTAGAATACCTGGCCTAAGAAAAAAAATCCCTGATAAATCATTTCATTTCAGAAGTAACTTTAGACTGAGCAGCCCCAACAGCTTCAAAAATCTTCCACTGATTTATCATAGAAACTCTACAGTAACACACATCTTTTATGCATCAGAGTTAAGAACAGAAGGAAATCATTTACTTTCACCCACCACTCTTCCTTTCTGGCCTTGCAGTGCTTCCACGTACAAGGAAAAGGGCAATGTTTTATTTCATTGTCAACATCTAAAGTTGGCTTGAGACAACTCTTTCTCTGTTTGGTCTGCATTCCACACCTTAGGGTCAGGACCAGGAATTGGCAACAAGGAAGAGACCAAGTTAGGCTGGGAGCATGTTCGAAGAGAGAAGAATCTCTGCTCAACACTAAAATTTCAACTTTCTTCCTGTCACAGCACTTCTTAAAACACACAAAATCATGAGTCAGATCTCAGTTGGCCCATAATTCTCAGGACCAAATACTTCTTTATTGGAGATAAATTCTTCACATTTCTACTGAGGATACTTTTAAGTATTTAGGTAAAGTTTCACTGAAGTGCTTCCTATTACCATATTTCTACTTACCATGTTTATTTTAGTGAGCCCTGTGCAAATTTGATTTTGAACTTTTGAGTCACTTTTGTTTTTATTTGTTTGCTTGCTAGATACAACAGAAGATCTGATTTTTAAAGCTTGACAATGCCATAACTAGATTTTAATACACGTCATTTTTGAAATCTAATATTTTACAAAAAATTATCAGGGTATTAATGTTTTCCTGAAGTCCTTGCCTAAAAGACACTGGTCTTGTAAATTATTACTCTTTGACTATATAATTATATATTTTTTAAAATAAACATTTATATGCCTATTTTACTCAAGGTTTTGAGCTAAAGAAAAAAAACTACTTCCATCATTAATTCACTCAACAATTACTTACTGAATGCTTATCATATGCCAGGCACCATTTTGGATATACAGTTAACAAATTAGACACAATCCCCATTCTCATGGAACTTGCAGAAACCTCTCAAACTTTTCCTTCCATTTTACAGTCAAATTTCCTGGAAAGAGTTATACATATTTGTTGTCTCACTTCCTAGTGTCCCCATTTACTCAGCTGACCAGAATCTGGTTACTCCACTGAAAATGCTCTTACCAAGACCATCACTAAATCCAATGGACACTTTACAGTTCTAATCTTACTAGGCTTCTCAGCAATGTTTCACATGGTTGACCAATCCCTCCTTCTTGAAACTCTTCCCGTAGCTTCTGGAACCCCATATACTCTTCTGATTTTCCTCTTATCTCTGGCTTCTCCCTAGGGGCCCCTCTTTTCCAGCCTTTCCCTTTTTTAAAGCTATTATTAAATAGTGGTTACTATGTGCTAAGTGCTATTCTAAGTACTTAACATATATTAAGCCACTTAATCTTCTACAACTCTGTGAGGTTGGTACTATTGTTAACTTTACTGATAAGGAAATTGAAGCACAGAGGTTAAGTAACTTGCCCAAGGTCACACAGCTAGTAACTGTTGCCTAGAGTTTTATTTTCTGCCATTCTTTCATTCTATACATTCTCTCTGCATGACTGTATCTACTGCTATGGCCCAGTTACTTACCTATTCTCTGATTCCAAAATCTCTATATCTTCACCCTGGATTTCTCTCCTTAGCGCTAGACTCACCTATCTTTTGTAATGGACATCCCCAGTTGGATTTCCCACAGGCTTCTCAAACTCAGTATGTCCAAAACTGAATTTATCATTTTTCCCTCTCCTAAAGCCTCTTACATTCCCTTTCTTAGTGCCCAGCTGCCCAAGTCAGATACATGGATATCATCCTTTTAACACTATGAACAGGGACCACCCCCCAACACAATGTCCCCAACTACTACAACACATTGAGGTTTTTGATGGTTGTGACTCTTTAACCTTCATACCTATCCATCCCCAACACCACTACTTTACTTCAGGCAACTGCTGTCTCCACCCTGGATCATTGCAATATTTCTCCTCCCTGATGACACTGCCTCCAGATTATTCCCTTCCATTCTATCTTCAACGTCACAGTCAGTTATCTTTTTAAAATTTAATTCTGATCACTTCACCTGATCTGCTTAAAAATCTTCAGTGGCTCCCCAGTGCTCTCAGAATAATAAGGTCTAAACTTCTTATCCTAGTTGGCCTCTTCAGTCTTCTATCTAATTATTTCCTACCTCTCACTCTAAGTTCCAGCCAGAGAAAACTTTTATGATTCTGCAAAGCATTATGTATTCTCTCTTAGCTCTGTCCTTACTTTCCCATTTCCCCTTTCCCTGGCTATTTCTACTGGGCTTTCAGGCCTTAACTTGGATGTCATAACCTTCAAGATTTCTCTGTCTTGCCCCCTCACTCTCCCCATCCAAATGTGGGTAAATGCCTCTTCAAACATCTTCCTATCCCATTACTCCTATTATAGCACTATCATACTACCTCCCATCAGACCATCAGTTCCATGAGCAGGTACTGGCCCATATTCATTCTGTAGTGTCTGACATGTCATAGGTACTCATCAGATATTGAATTCAAATTATCTTGCTTAGTACCTGTCAAAATAACAGGTATTCAATATATGTTTGGGAAACTGACTTGAACTCTCAATAAAACCCCACCAAGTAGGCATTATTACATCTAATTCGAGGATGAAGAAACCAAAGCTCAAAGAGTTTAAGGAATCTGTCCAAAGTCATTGGGCTATTAAGCAACAAAGCCATGACTGAAGACTTTGACCATCATTTCCAAAATGTATACTGCATTATACTCCATTACCTCCCTATGCTGTGAAGGACACAAAAGATTTACAAGATCTGATCCTGGTTATGGAGGCTCAAAAAAAGTTGCTTTCGGATGGGAAGTAGAGGGATATCAAATTAGGAACAGTTTTTAGAAGGACAACATTTGAACTGGTTCTTGAAGGATGGATAGGATTTAGAAAAGCAGAGACTGGGGTAAGGGAGTTAGAGGGGGCACAACAAACATTACTGGTGGCAGTGACAGGATAAATATATGAGAGATAGATTTATGGGTAGTCCACTGGGGTTTTCAGTATGGGTTGTGGCTGCTATTTTTCACCTTATGATGTACTAATAAAACCAGGCATGTGTCTTACTGCAAGATAAATGGGGTTTTACTAGACTTGGCATTCACTCTTAAGAGGCAGCCACTGTGTAAACATCTTACAAAATCAATTCGTAAAGAAGCCCACAAGGAACATTAAGGAGCTTACTTGCTACAGTTCTGCAAGTTGCTTTTAAGGATGTCATAGTCAGTATTGAACAGAGGCCCACTGTCCTTTAGCATGGCTTTCTGGATGCTGTACACATGGATGCTGGCAGTCACAGCTAGCTTGGACTTCACTGCTACAAGTCAACAGGAAAAGTAGTCTGTTAATACACAAACTTCATAGCATGTGGGGACTTTAACAAGAAACCCTTCTGCATTAAAACCATTTGCAATCTGTGGTGGTCCAAAAAATTCTAACAGGCCAAATAGCCACATATACAGTATAACATCAACTCTTCTGTCTGCAATGGGAACATTATGACAAGGTAGGCGGTGGTGAGTCATTTCTAAGTACAGCACCTGTGAAGGTATCACTCATCTAGTGGACACTTAGTAAATATTAATTAATGATTCATGATGACTATGATGATCTTTTTCTTTTTTTTTTTAGTCAGGGAAGAACCTTACACTCTAGCATATAATTAAAGAAGAATAAATAGCTACTATCTGAGAAGACTCATTTATATATTTCAATTTTAGTTTAGAGAAAGCAACTCTATAACAAAAAATACTACTAATTAGATAAGTCTGCAGAGGAAGAACACAAAAGAACATCACAAGAACAAATTTTAGGTTCCACAAGGGAAGGGGTTGTACCTAACTTGTTCTGCGTCCCCAGTGCCTAACACACAGTAGACAATCACTAAGTATCTATAGAATGAAGAAATTTTGCTTTGCATATCACTGTGGGAATTCGGGGGGGGAAAAGTGTATATCCCCACCACCCTGAATACTTTAGAGTTAATTTGCTAAGAAAATGCCCCCACCCCACCCCACACACTGGGAGGAGTTTTTATATACACAGCACAACAGAGTAGGTTTTGTCTTGAGATATAGGTCCAAGATCACAAGGACTGTTATAAAATTCCTTTGAATTGTGTTTTTAAAAAACAGTAGCATTAATAGTCTTGAAATAGTGCACAAATTTAATTTAGAAGTCTTTCTGACTTCTAGAAAAGCATTCTTTAATTTGCTTCCTAAAATAATCGTTACGGAATACAATACAATATTTAGACTACTGTCTTTTTACAGTTGATGAAAGTGTTCCATATGGTATTCATAATAGTTTTGCATGTCTGTCACAAGTTTTGTAATCCAGTGATAAAAGTGCTTTATAAATGTCAGCAGCTGTTGGCCTTAAAAATGGGAAGTTAGGCAGATGCAGTATCATATTTAAACATGTTTTGAAAACTACTAATAAAAGGAATATAGGGCTCTTCAGTAAAATAGCTAAATAAATTATATGCAGATGTTAGGGGCAGATTTTTATTGAACCTACACTGATGCCATAAGAGGAAAAACTTGCTAAATCACTAAAACACTTACCTTCCAATTTATCTTCTCTCACTACTGCGACCTTGTGGCACTATAAGGAAATAACATTTTGTTAGTATTTAAAGTAGTACTTGCAATTTTAAAGTTTCACATATAATTGTGTTTGGATGTGAAATTAGGAAAATACTGGCTATTCCTTAAAATACATGTTACAGTTTAATAAAGTTAGACTCGTTTTTTTATTTGTTTACTTTAAAACTTCTCAATAAGGTTAAGGAAAAGTATTACAATATAGATTTCAATAATATAATTTAAAAAATACAGGATCTCAAATCAGCATGAGGAAAAGACTTTTTAGTGAGTGATTTAATGAGAATTACTGCCTAATCATATGGAACCAGATAAAAATTAGATCTGCCCTTCACACCACATACCAGAATAAATTTCTAAATGGATCAGAGATTTAAATGTAAAAAATGAAAACATTACATACACTAGAAGAAAACACTGAATTCTTTTATAACCTAAGAATGAGGGAGAGTTTCCTAAATATAATTTAATTTAGAATCCAGAAATTGAAATAACCCATAAAAACTAACAAATCAACAACTTTTGAGTGAAAAAAAAAAACTTTAAGTGCAAAGACAAATGATAAAGTGGAAAAAATATCTGCAACTTGTATCATAAAGCGTTAATATATAGCTTCTAAAAATAAGAAAACAAAGACTAACCACCCTTTAGAAAAATAGGCAAGATGAATGAACAGACAGTTCACAGAAAAAGAAACACAAATAGCCCTGAAAAACATAATATGTGCTATGTGGAAACAGGCACCCTCATACATTGTTGGTGAGAATGAGAAATGGAGAGGTATTTCGCAATACCCAACAAAGGTGCATATACATTTACCCTTTGAGCAATCCTACTTCTAGGAATATAACCCTAAAACACACTAGCAAAAATATACAAAACACATATACACTGAGTTATTCACTACAGCCTTACTTTAGTAGCCAAAGACTGTAAATAATCCAAATAACTATCAATAAGGGACTGCTGAATGAGCTAAGGTATATCTATCAATGTAGCCTTATGTGTGGCTATAATAAGGAATGAGGAATATTTCTATAATTGCTATGCAGTGATGTTCAGGATCTACTATTAAGCAAAAAAAAGCAGAGTGCAAAATAAGTTGTACAGTTTGAAAACTTTTATCTAAGAAAGGGGGTAATATGAATATATATTTGCTTATATTATAAACATATATAACAACAAAAACAACGGAAAGAGAAGGCAAAACCAATACCTGTAAGGGAAAGGAGGGGAACCTTTATTGAAAGCAAAATAGAAAAATAAATTGAATATAACTAGATATTGAATTGGTGGCTTTACCACAGTGTGGAATTATTTCAAGTGATTTAAAATTCAGGATGACTGTGCATCCTTAGCAGGACATATCTTACAGACAAAAAACTGCAAAGAAATCTTAAACTATTTTCAGTAATCAAATTATTAGTAATAATATTGGTTTTGCTTTTCTAAGCCTCATATATTTGGCTGAAGTAAATACATATTCATGTTAATGTTAGAAACCACCAAAATTTACAACAGAAAAGAGCAATATAAAAATCAAAGAAGTTAAAAAAGAAGTGTAATCATAAATTTGAACTGGGAACATTAATATGTTTTCATAATGTGTTTTCTCTTAAAAAAAAAAAAAAACACCAAAACAAGCATACCTAAAAATGTCATTTTCATTGATTTACTCAAGGGAAGAAAAAAATGTCATGTTCTGCAAAACTGCACACTAAAAATTACAGAGCTTATTATAAAAATTACAGAGCATTAGGAACTCACCACTCAAAACCTATGCAGCTCGGTAATAAGAGCCCTAAAAACACCAATTTGTAACTCAGGAGAAAATTTGGACAGTCCAGACAGTTCAGTGTGGCGAAATACTGCCTCAGGAGATATATGAAAATGCATAAAAACAACAGAGTGAAAATGTCAGCTGGTGCTAAAACAATGCAGACCAGAGTGGTGCCTTGATTCAATGGATTCCTGGTTAGGTGGACCCAAGGAGTAAGTTCAGCATCCACAAACCCAGAGTCTAGCAGGGGGCAAGTCCCCCGAGCATTTTAGCAGGTAAGGGAAACTATGGCTAGTTGATCAGAGAAAATTCTTCACATGAAAGCTTCTAGCTAATAATACAGAAGGATTAAAACATCATTATTTTGTAACCTCTAGTGAATTAATGATTTAGGCAATAATACAGCTAAAATCATTAAATGAAAAGCTAATGGGGAACTCATAAAGGATAGGTCAGATTGACAGCCCTTCACAACACAAAAAGATAATCGACCAAACGTTACCTTGAAATTTTCAAATTCTATGGAAGAATCTCTGGGATGAGATTTGAAGAAGGCTTTCACTTTCTGCCTATTGTTAAACATTTTTTACAATCCCAATCATTGGAAAAATAAAATTTTTATATACACATATTTTTTTCTGAGACAGAATCTTGCTGTGTTGTCCACACTAGATTGCAGTGGCGTCATCGTAGTTCACTGCAACTGCAAACTCCTGGGCTCAAGGAATTCTCCTGCCTCAGCCTCCTGAGCAGCTACAACTACAGGCATGCGCCACCATGCCCAGCTAATTTTTCAATTTTTGGTAGAGACAGGGTCTCACTCTTGCTCAGGCTCTCAAACACCTGGCTTCAAGCAATCCTCCTGCCTCGGCCTCCCAGAGTGCTAGGATCATAGGCATGAGCCACTGTGCCCAGCCAAAATTTATATTTTTAAAAACCCATATAAAGCCTAGGATGCTATAATGTTTTTTTCTTTCTAGAAACACTTAAAACTTTAAAAAGAAATTAGAAGAATTTGAATAAGAAAAGCTGATATTATGCTTAAAAATTGGCCTTTCCAGGCCGGGCGCAGTGGCTCACGCCTGTAATCCTAGCACTCTGGGAGGCCGAGGCGGGCAGACTGTTTGAGCTCAGGAGTTCGAGACCAGCCTGAGCAAGAGCAAGACCCTATCTCTACTAAAAACAGAAAGAAATTAGCTGGACAACTAAAAATATATACAGAAAAAAATCAGCTGGGCATGGTGGCACATGCCTGTAGTCCCAGCTACTCAGGAGGCTGAGGCAGGAGGATCGCTTGAGCCCAGGAGTTTGAGGTTGCTGTAAGCTAGGCTGACGCCATGGCACTCTAGCCCAGGAAACAGCGTGAGACTCTGTCACCAAAAAAAAAAAAAAAAAAAAATTTGCCTTTCCTTAGGAGGACTATAAGGAAAAAAAGCACAGGTAAGCATCCGCACTTGGTCAGTTAATTCTACGAAGTTCCAAAGAGATTCCCAGTAAGGCTATAGGAGGACAAGTCTAGAGTTCCAAAATCCTCACAACCACTTCAATCGCAGCAACCTCATTATTAATTTATTGTATATATAGGGTTCTGATTAAGATTTTGTTTGAAAAAGCATTCTGCTGCTTTAAAAAAGATGGGCAGAATTTAAATGACCTCTTAAATTCAGAAATAGAAGGCCCTCTATAAGCAAGCTATGGCTTAGAAGTTTTTAACTGATTATAGGTTACACATCATTTTGAAAACTGGTCTCAGAAAAACGCACTGAGGAACACAATCTGAATGCATTTTCAGTCACATCTAAGAATCCCCTGGACTGTGAAGACCAACCACAAAACCATCTAAGGATCCCAAATTATGAGCCCATTATAACGTAGCAATTAGAGTAAAAATCTACATTATCTTAAAACATAAATTCTTAACTTTGGATCCTATCCCAGAAGATCTATGAGCTCTCAAAATTTTATGAATGTCAACATACGCATTTTTCTCTCAGATTCTCAAAGAGATCAGTGACCAAAAAAAGAATACAAATCATTGTTTAAAGGAACACAATGATTCCCAGGTAAAGACTTGACTATGATTAGATTGAAGGTGTTGACATAACTAAGGAAAGATAAAGAAGGAGGTTAGTTAACCTTGGCAATAGAAGAAAATATGACATTCAGCTGTAAACTTTAACTGTATCCATTCAAGAGCCATACAGGGAGAGAATTCTGGAGGCAGGTTTATCTCTGAGAGTAACTGAATCAGGTCTGCTTAATTCTGTGTTTCAGAGATACAATGACATCTGATTCTACACCTCAACCATCTTGATTATCATTTGGCTTGTCAAATAACTTGCCAACAAGGAAAGAATACGCTAGCTAGAGAATATAAGGATCTGATCCCCTTAGCAGTTTTGCTTCTCCTTGTAAATTACTAAATTGACATTCCAGTTTAAAATCTCACATGCTTGGGACTCTATCACTGAAAAAAAAAAAATCCAGTTGAAATTTTGACAAAGCAGGGCTCTGAATCTATGATTCCAAGGGAAAGTCAAAGGGAAGAGGAAAATATACACATTAGTGGATCTGAGAAGGGGCCCTGATCTTTGGACCGAGTCCCACGGGGCTCATGGTGGTAAAAACAAAACAACCTTCAGATAGGAGGTTTGATGAAGTGAAAACAGAGGAGGTATGGCTTACTTTGGGGAGGAAGCCAGAGAGAGGGAATTACTAAAGTTCCCAGGGTTCAGTCTGGTGCAGGAGAAGGAATGAGATATCTCAGCAGAGCTTTTGGTGCCTACCAAGGCATGGGAGCAGTACAATAATCCCCGTGCCCCTAAGAGGAACATGGAAGTAGCTAAGAGAAAGTCAGCACACTTGAGAAAGTTTTATGGTCAAGACGATGAAAATACAGTAGTGACCTGTGTTGATGGACGGCCAGCCAGATGGGACTATAAAAAGAAGACGCAGAATAAAGACATTCCCAGCCCATGTGCCCCATTAGCTCAGCCCCTGCCAACAACCCCTACCTTTCAGCCACTTAGACATATGCTTACCAAAATGAATGCTCAAAATTAAAATGAAGTTCAGTTCAAAAAAATAAAATTACATTTTGTGAACACTTATGATGTGGCTTAAAATATGAATAGGCTAAAGATTAACCACCATTTTCAAGAGGGAAAAAGAGGTACAGGTAATGAAGGAAGCAGTCTTCTAACATCTTATTGCCTAGGAAAACTGGGTATTAATGATAGTCTATGCATCACAGCAACAATATTATCCAAACTTCTCAGTTTTAGAGTTAGTCTAAAAATCCAAAATAATCATCAACTTCAAGTAGCTTTTAAAACTTCTGTAATACTGAATCTTGGTTGTTTTCTCGCCCCTGTATTATGTTATAACACTGTTTATAGCTCAAAACCATTTAAGCTCATTATAAGATTCTGAGAACTTACGGAATGTCCATTCTGAATGAGACTGCCAGATACCAAATAGGTGACGTGCAGTTGGGCTCCTGAATTTTCCTTTCGCTTCCTTTCAACATAATCGTACAGCATCCTATTCCAAAGAAAACAAGGCAAAAGTCATTAGTAAGAGTTTTTACCTCATCAACTCATGACTTAAAAGTTACATATATGAAATCTAATAGTCCATCAAATTTTCTAAACAGCAGCATCTTTGGTCTCTCGAGAACTAAAAAAAGGATGGACTTTAGACAGGACATGGTGATTAGAGTCAATTTGAATTGAGGTGGCACAGTAAGTAACTGAAATAAAATAAATCTATTAATAATAAAAGGCCAAGAGGGACTGAACCTGCATTAAAACAACGGCAATGATACATAGTGGATAGAACACTGAATCAAGAAGTTCAGCTGGGTATAGTGGCTCTTGCGTGTAATCCCAACGACTCAGGAGGCTGAGGCGGGAGAATAACTTGAGCCTGGAGTTCGAGATCAGACTAGGCAACATAGAGACCCCCAGTCTCTAAAAAATGGAAAAAAAAAAATGAGCCGGGCGTGTAGTCCCAGCTATTTGAGAAGCTGAGGCAGGAGGACTGCCTGAGCCAGCAGTTCAAGGCTGCAGTGAGCTATGATCATGTCACTGCGCTCCAACCTGGGTGACAGAGTGAGACCCCACCTCTTAAAAAAAGAAAAGAAAAAGTAGTTAGGTCACCGTCTATGTGATCCTGCATAAGATAATTAATTTTTCTAGGCCTCTTAATATCCCAAGGTATAAAATGTACTAAATTAGTGATTCTCTTAACCTGGGATTCTGGTGGCCATCTATAAACCTCCACCCCCAAAGCTTCAGCAAATATTTCTGTGATTTTAGTGGGGAACATGGGTCAGGGTTTTCAAAAAATTCTCAAAAGAATTCATTACTCCAAAACATTAAGAACTATTGTGTACATGCTCACAAATGTCCAGCTCTGAAACCCCAACTTTGTAATTACTCAGATTCAATGCTGGTTTAGAACTGCAGAATGTGACAGCTTACTCATGCTGCCCAATATTCAGAATATTTACTAACTTGGGAGCCAAACACTAAATGAAGAAACAATGTTGCTTTTAGTAAAATCTCTAAATTCATTGTTATCCCTATGCTCCAACAACTATCAAAAGTTGGCTCTCCTCAATCAACAATTTAGTTTAGCAACAACAAAAACAAACATATCATTTGTGTCTTTTATTTCAAGAAACCTTTACTGAATCTCCATAACATATCATACTTCTGCCAAGGACAGCTGGAAACTCAAAAATCCCCAGAGAAACTCAACCTACACTGTTGATCACTGTCTTCTCGAAGCATTCTCTCTCTTGGCTTCCATGGCCCACTGAGTCTCCTGCTACTCCTCTAACGGCCTCTGCTCCATTTCTTGCACAGACTTCTCCTCCTCCTCCCTTTCCTTAACTGCTGGTGTTCTGTCTTCAGCTATCTTTTCTTTCTGTGTATTAGAATGAACAACTATCTCATTTGTCTGGGTCTGAGGGGTTTCCTGGGATGTGCAACTTGCAGTGCCAAAACTGACAGTCCTAGGCAAACCAGGATCCTACTACATACTCTCCTTGGTCTATTTCGTTCACACTCATGGCTTCATCTATCCCTGACATCATCTGCTCAAACCACCCAAGCCAGAAATCTAGGAGTCGTTATCCTTCACTTCTCTTTACCCAGTGAGTTGCCAAGTCTTGTTGCTTTTCTCTCTCAAGGAATTCTTTTTTTTTTTTTTTTTTGAGGCAGCATCTCACTCTCATGCCCAGGCTGGAGTGCAGTGGCCTCATCATAGCTCACTGCAACCCCAAACTCCTGGGCTCAAGCGACCCTCCTGCGTTTGCCTCCCAAGTAGCTGGGACTACAGGAGTATGTCATGATGCCCAGCTAATTTTTCTATTTTTAGTAGAGACAAGGTCTCACTCTTGCTCTGGCTGGTTTCAAACTCATGGCCTCAAGCGATCCTCCTCCCACCTCAGCTTCCCAAAGTGCTAGGATTACAGGCCTGAGCCACTGCATCTGACCTCTCCCAAGGAATTCCTGACTCCATGCTCTCCAAATGTCTTGACTGGACTATTTCAAATCCAAGTGTCAATTACTCCTCTACTTTCCTTATCCATGATGCTGCCACGGTGAAATTTTAAAAATGCAAATTAAGTCATTCAGTCAAGAAAACTTTATTGAGTGGTACTTTATGTTCTATGCCTTGGGGATAGAGCAGTAAAAAAATGAGTCAAAGTTCTTATCTTTTTAGAGCTTACATTCTAGAAAAGAGAGACAAACAATAAACAATATATAATCACAGATGGCAGTTAAATTTATGGAAAAAAAATAAAGTAAGGTAAGGAGCATAGACAGCACCTAAGAAGAAGTCTTGTTATTTTATATAAGGGGATTAGGAAAGGCCTCATTAGCAGAGCCCTGCAGAAAGTGAGGGAATCACCAATGTGGATCTCTCAGGGAAGAATATTCCAAGCAGAGAAAACAGCAAATTCAAAAGTTCTGAGGCAAGAATGTTAGCAAGGTCCAAAGAATGGAAAGGAAAGGAGGCCGGTACACTGGAGTGGAATAGGAAGGAGAGTAGGAGGGAGCGAGGGAGGGGGAAGGAGGGAGGGAG
Source organism: Indri indri (assembly GCA_004363605.1). Taxonomy (NCBI): domain Eukaryota; kingdom Metazoa; phylum Chordata; class Mammalia; order Primates; family Indriidae; genus Indri; species Indri indri. The sequence continues at coordinate 40,795 of RJWJ010005834.1, forward strand.
GGGGAGGGAGGGGGAGAGAGGGGGGAGGGAGGGAGAGAGCGCAAGCACACGTGCACTGGCGCAGAGTGCCAGACCTGGCTTTGTGGCCACTGTAATGACTTTATCAAAGGAAGCCATTAGAAAGTTGAGAGCAGAATAAATGTGATCTCACATTTAGAAGGATCCTTAACTGCTGTGTGGAGAATATACTACAGAGGGGCAAGGAGGAAATCAAGGAAACCCATCAGGAGGCTACAATAATCCAGCCTAGAGATGATGGTGGCTCAGACTAGGGTGGTAGCAGTGGAAGTAGTAAGTGGTCGATGAATTCTGAGGACATTTTGAAGGGAGAAACAACAGGACTTGCCAATATACGGGTGTGAGGTGTGAGGAAAAGAGTCAAGGATGACTGGGCTGAGCAACTCAAAGAATGCAGCTGTTGTTCACTGGGGGAAAAAGCAGAAGCAGGTGTTGAGGGGAGGAATAGGAGTTAGGTTTTGGGGCATGTTAAATTTGTGGTGCCTATTAGTCATTGTTGATATTGAACATGTAGTTGGCTATTCTTGTCTGGAGTATAATTCCTTGTTCCAAAGTTTTCAGGAGCTCCCCATCCCCTAAGGATCAACCTCAAATCCCTAAAAATGACATGCAAGACCCTTCTTGTTCTGGGCCCTGTACCTCTGACCATTCCCCTCACACCCACACTATTTGTACCTTATGAAACATTCTGCAGTTCTCCTTATTCCTTTGTACATGCCCCTCCTTCTGCCTGAAATGCTCTTCTCAGAGCTCATCCACCTAATTCCTCATCAAGACAGCTGCTCAATTTTCACCTCCTATGTGGAGCCTTCCCTAACACCACCAGACCAGCAGGGCACCCCTGCCTTCTAAACTCTAACTAAACCTATCCCATACCTATTATTATAGCACCTACCATACTGTATTCTAACTGCTTAGTTTATATATCTTCCATCCCCACTGGACTATAAGCTCCTTGAGGACAAAAATGTGCCCTATTCAGCATTTTTGTTGATTCCTCCACCTTACTCCCTAATGTTTCCTTCCACTCCAACAACTGTGTTAGAAGGACAGATAAGCTAACACAGATCCATTAACATTTTGGATTATTTATGCTAGTTTGGACCACAGAAGACATAATAGGCAGGTACCATGCCCAAGATGCTCTCAAGCTTGTTGATCAAATACACTCACTTTATCCCACAACTCATGGTCTTGCCTATATCATCACAGTCATTGCCCTCTATGCATTTGCCTCCCCACATCAACCCCAGTTCTTCCCTATTATTAGCAAGAAGCTCAAAGAAAACTCTTTATTTTTTATTTTTTGTAGAGACACGGTCTCACTATGTTGCTCACACTGGTCTCAAACTCCTGGCCTCAAGTGATCCTCCCACCTTGGCCTCCCAAAGTGCTGGGATTACAGGTATGAGCCACTGTGCCCAGACTGAAATTACTTTGTTTTAATCAAATAAGAGGAGGGACCTTGTCTGTCAAGTTTACCATTTTACGACAAAGCCTAAAATAATGCTGAAAATAGAGTAAGAACTGAAAAAATTCTTCTTGAATAAACTCAAGCAAATCAGTAACAACCATGCCCAGTCGCAGTCCTCAGGGCCAAGAGTGATAAATGCTTTTACTATAGGTAAAGAAAAAAAGGTACAAGAGAACCTCTAAGTCTGTTTTCTCATCTGTTAAGAAAAAGTTGATAAGACCCATCACAATGGATTATTATAAAGATTATGTGAGAGAAATATTCATGAAATACCATAGTGCTTAGCTAGGTGCAGTGGCTCATGCCTGTAATCCTAGCACTTTAGGAGGCCAAGGCACGAGGATCGCGTGAGCCTGGGAGTTTGAGACCAGCCTGGGCAACAGCAAGACCCTGTCTCTACAAAAAATAGCCAGGTGTGGTGGTGTGCATCTGTAGTCCCAGCTACTTGGGAGGCTGAGGCAGGAGGATCACTTGACCCCAGGAGTTTGAGGTTGCAGTGAGCTATGGTGATACTACCACTGCACTGTAGTGCAGGGTACAGTGTGAGACCCTATCTCAAAAAAACAAAACAAAACAAAAAACCAAAAAAACCTCCCACAACCCATAGTGCTTAGTATTCATCCAATAAGTATTTACTGACACTATTATGTGCTAGGCACTGAAGATACAATGGCATATTGTATTTTCCAAAGATGGCTGAGATAGCTTCTCCTGTTCCATAATGTTCTTCTACATCCCCCCCGAGTCCATCCCCACCCCTTGAACCTGAGAGAGCTAGTGATTCACTGCTTGATTTCTGAGGCTAGTCAGAAAAGGCATTTAGCTTCTGCCTTGCACTGGACAAGCTTTTGGAGCCCTGAACTTCTGTGTAAGAAGCTGACTACCTGAAGACACTATACTGTGAGGAAGCCCAGGCCATATAGATAGACCATGTGCAAGTACTCTGGCCAACTGCCCTAGCTAAAGTCCCAGCTGATGGCCAGCATCAACTGCCAGAAATGTGCATAAAGATGCCTACCAATAATGGGGTTACAGTCATTCAGACCTCCCAGCTGAGATGGCAGATATCATAGAACAAAATAACCTATTCCTACTAGGTCCTATCAAAATTCCAGATCAAAAGAATCTATAAGTGTAATAAAATGATTGTTTCTAGCCATTAAATGGGGTGATTTGTTATACAGCAATAGTAATTAGAACAGTGATAAACAAGTTTCCTGCCTTCATGGAGCTTATATTCTACTAGGAGAGGTATATAATAATCAAGAAAATCTCAAGACAGTAATAAGAATTACAACATGCTGGGATAACTGTATACCCACATGCAAAAGAATGAAGTTGGACCCTTTCCTTATGCCATACACAAAAAAGTAACTCCAAATAGTTTCTAGAAGACATTGTCAACATTAACATATTTTAGTGCTTCATTTAAAAATTACCTTGAACCAATACCTAATCTGAAAGCTTCAGGGTATTCTCACTGTTAGGAATGAAGCATTTTTAATATTAACAAGCACATGATCTGCAGAAAACTTAAAAATAGTGACAATTAGGAATGATAAATTTAAAAAAACTCCAAATGGACCATAGAGTTAAATGTAAGAGCAAAAACTACAAAACTCTTAGGAAAAAACACAGCAGTAAATCTTCATGACCTAGGTTAGGCAAAACCTTCATAGATACTACATCAAAAGCAAAAGCAACATACCAAAAAGAAACCAAAGTGAGGATGTGGAGAAAAGGGAATCCTTACACACTGCCGATGGGAATGTAAATTAATACATCCATTATGTAAACAGTATGAAAGTTCCTCAAAATATTAAAATTAGAACTACCAAATAACCCGGCAATCCCACTATTGGGTACATATCCAAAGGAGATAAAATCAATCGTCAAAGAGATATGTGCATTCCCACGTTTACTGCAGCACTATTTACAATAGCCAAGATATGGAATCAACCTTAGTGTCTATCACAGATGAATGGATAAAGAAAATTTTAGTATACACACACACACACACACAGTGTAATACTATTCTGCCAAAAAAAAGAATGAAATCCTCTCATTTGTGACAATATGGATAAACTAGGAGGAGATTATGTTAAGTAAAATAAGCCAGGCCCAGAAAGACAAATACCACGTGATCTCACTTATATGTGGAGTCTAAAAAGTTGGTTTCATAGAAGTAGAGAATAGAACCATGGTTACAAGAAGCTAGGGTAGTTAGGAGGGAGAGGGGATGAGGGTGGAGATATGTTGGTCAAAGGATATATAATTACAGTTAGATAGCAATAAATTCAAGAGATCTATTGTACAGCATGGTGACTATAGTTAATAACGATACATTGTATTCTTGAAAAATGCAAAGATAGTGGATGTTAAGTGTTCTCACCACAAAAATAACTACATGAGCTAATGCATTTATCAATTAGCTAGATTTAACTATTCCACAATGTATATATACTTCAAAACATCATGCTGTTATACAATAGATACAATTTATCTGTCAATTTAAAAAAAAAAACTTTTGTAAAATAAAAATTTAAATTAAAAAAACCATATGCAACAAAAGAAAAAATAAATTGGATTTCATCAACAATAAAAACTTTCATGCTTCAAAGGACACCATCAAGAAAGTACAGGGCCGGGCGCGGTGGCTCACACCTGTAATCCTAGCACTCTGGGAGGCCGAGGCGGGCGGATCGTTCTGAGCTCAGGAGTTCGAGACCAGCCTGAGCAAGAGCGAGACCCCGTCTCTACCAAAAATAGAAAGAAATTAATTGGACAGCTAAAAATACATACAGAAAAAATTAGCCGGGCATGGTGGCGCATGCCTGTAGTCCCAGCTACTCGGGAGGCTGAGACAGTAGGATTGCTTGAGCACAGGAGTTTGAGGTTGCTGTGAACTAGGCTGACGCCACGGCACTCACCCCAGGCAAGAGAGTGAGACTCCGTCTCAAAAAAAAAAAAAAAAAAAAAAAAAAAAAAAAAAAAAAAAAAAATGAAAGTACAAAGACAACACACAAAATGGCAGAAAATTTTTGCAAATCGTGTATCTAACCAGGGTCTAATATTCAGAATACATAAAGAACTCTTAAAACTCAACAGTAAAAAGTCAACCCAATGAAAAAAAAATGGGCAAAAGTTTTAAACAGCTATTTCTCCAAAGAAGTTATATGATGGTCATTAAGCATATAAAAAGATGTTCAACATCATTAGTCATTAGGGAAATGCAAATCAAAACCATACAAGGTATCACATCACATCCGCTAGGATGGCTAAAATAAAAGACATAACAAAAAGTGTTGATAAGAGTGTAGAGAAATTGGAATCCTCATACATTATTGGGATGGTAAGATAGTGTAACCATTTTGAAAAATAGTTCTTCAGTTTATCAAAATTTTAAATATAGAATTACTATATGACCTAGCAATTCCAATCCCATATATACCCAGGAGAACTGAAAACATGTGTACATCTGTTTACAAACACTTGTACACAGATGTTCATAACAGCACCATTCATAATAGTCAAAATGTGGAAACAACCCAAACGTTGATCAATTAATTGATGAATAGATAAACAAAATTTGGTATATCCACATGACGGGATGAACTGTGTCTTCCAAAAAAGATACGCTGAAGTCCAAACCCCCAATACCTTAAAATGTGGCCTTATTTGGAAATAGGTTTTTTGCAGATGTAATTAGTTAAGAAGAGATCATATTGGATTAGGGTGCGCTCCTGGTCCAATGAGTGGTATCCTTGTAAGACAGCTATGTGAAAATATACACAGGGAGAATACCATGTGATGATGAAGGCAGAGATTGCAGTTACGCAGCTATAAGCCAAGAAATGCCAAAGATTGCCAGCAAACCACCAGAAGGTGGGAAGAGGTAAGGAAGGATACTTTCCCATAGGTTTCAGAGAGAGCATGACCCTGCCAAAAAACCTGATTTCAGATTTTTAGCATCCAGAACTGTGAGACAGTAAATTTCCATTGTTTTCAGCCACCTAATTTGTAGCACTTTGTTATGGCAGCTCTAGGAAACTAATACACCATACAATGAAATATTATTTAGCCATAAAAAGAAATTAAGTACTGATATATGCTGTAACATGGACAAACCCTGAAAACATTATGCTAAGGGAAAGAAATCACACATACAAGACTATATGTGAAGGGCCGGGCGCGGTGGCTCACGCCTGTAATCCTAGCACTCTGGGAGGCCGAGGCGGGCGGATCGTTCTGAGCTCAGGAGTTCGAGACCAGCCTGAGCAAGAGCGAGACCCCGTCTCTACCAAAAAATAGAAAGAAATTAATTGGACAGCTAAAAATATATATATAGGCCGGGCGCGGTGGCTCATGCCTGTAATCCTAGCACTCTGGGAGGCCAAGGTGGGCGGATCGTTCTGAGCTCAGGAGTTCGAGACCAGCCTGAGCAAGAGCGAGACCCCGTCTCTACCAAAAATAGAAAGAAAAATTAATTGGACAGCTAAAAATATATAGAGAAAAAATTAGCTGGGCATGGTGGCACATGCCTGTAGTCCCAGCCAGTCGGGAGGCTGAGACAGTAGGATTGCTCGAGCCCAGGAGTTCGAGGTTGCTGTAAGCCAGGCTGACGCCACGGCACTCGCCCCAGGCAAGAGAGTGAGACTCTGTCTCAAAAAAATAAAAAATAAATAAAAATATATATATAGAAAAAATTAGCTGGGCATGGTGGCATGTGCCTGTAGTCCCAGCTACTCAGGAGGCTGAGACAGTAGGATTGCTCGAGCCCAGGAGTTTGAGGTTGCTGTGAGCTAGGCTGACTCCACGGCACTCGCCCCAGGCAAGAGCGTGAGACTCTGTCTCAAAAAAAAAAAAAAAAACAAACAAAAAAAACAACCAGCTGAGCATGGTGGCTCATGCCTGTAACCCTAGCTCTCTGGGAGGCTGAGGCGGGAGAATGGCTTGAGGTCAGGAGTTGGAGACCAGCCTGAGCAAGAGTGAGACCCTATCTCTACTAAAAATAGAAAATATTAGCCAGGCAACTAAAAATAGAAACAAAAAATTAGCCAGGCGTGGTCGTCAGCACCTGTAGTCCCAGCTATTCAGGAGGCTGAAGCAGGAGGATCACTTGAGCCCAGGAGTTTGAGGTCACTGTGAGCTAGGCTGATGCCACAGCACTCTAGCCTGGGCAACAGAATAAGACTCTGTCTCAAAAAAAGAAAAAAACAAACAAAAACAAAACAATAGGTAATCAGGTAGGCACCATAAAATTGCAGGCATCTTTATTTCACCTTTAGGGAACTCCAATCCTCAACATGCTTCTTTAACCCCAACAAGCTTATATACTAATAGTTGCTTTATTTCCTATTTAAATATCCATAACCACAACAAACCATAACACTTACATAGGTGTCCATTCCCAAAGTTACCTGGGTTTGGGCCAGGACTGGTCTTGGACAATCTCAGATAACCAAAACCAGTCCAAATCCATCCCTGAGCTAAGAGTTTTAGGTCTTGAAAGCTTAAACATCACAGCCAAAATCAGACTCCTAGACCTATCTAACAAAACACAGATAAAACCAGATCAACCCATTCCAGAGATCAGGGACTTTCTAAGACCTATGGAGTGTTCTTATGACTCAAAGAAAGTTCCTATGACTCAAGAAATAGAGAAAAATCAGACCACCCTTAGGAATAACTAAATGAGCATTTAGACCAACATATGCCTGTTCACCAATTCCTCCCTTTGGGACATAGACAATATATGTACCTTTGTGGGTCAAAAAATTCTAAAGTTAAGTGAAAGCTTGCCTTTTCCCTTTTGGCCTCAAGTTGGACCACAAGTTTCAGCAAGAAAAGGTGAAAAAGCAAAATTCAAGAAGGGCAATGAACTGCACCATCCTAAACACTCTCTTTTTAGTTACACTTAAATAGTTCTCCCTGTCTTGTACTGTCATACAGCTGTGTCAAACACCTGTTGACCTCATTTTGAAAGTATTTCAATAACACCCAGAGATGGGCCTGAGGAGTACATGTGAAAACGTAGTAAAGATGTACAAAACAAACATAAATCAGAGATGTAAACAGAACTAAGCTAGCCCATTAATCAATCTGAAATAACAAAGCGATGTTAACCAGAGACGAAGGCTGCAAATAAATCCAGTAAATTTACATCACACATTTGTGTACAAGTCCACCAATCTCCTAAAAGAGACACAAAGTAGTAAAAGATAGTAAAAATAGTATTCTTTCCCAGTTACCCAGAAAATAGAAAATTAGTTCTAATCTAGAGGCTAGCTGTATAGTCAAAAACAAAGCAAAGCAAAAAACAAAAAACTCCAATATGATTAAAATTGGTAGTAAATTGGACTTACTGTTTGGCCTGGTTTACATGAACCCCTAGCGTATAGCTCAGCCATTTGTATGTCACCTGTAAGGAGGAATTTTAAAAATGTTTTATTAGATGACTCCAGAATGCAGATCAGTCGAAAGGGCCTCCTCCTAAAGATTCCTATTCTAGATGATTATGCCTTATAAACTACAATAGATGCCGCCACAGTTTTGCCAAGAACTATCTTTCTGAGCAGGCGGGACCAACTTATTTATCTTACAAATGCTAATAAGTTTGTTTCACAGACTGATTAATGCAAAAGAATCTAAAAAGCCAGGCTGAATATATATCACAGAGAAAACTCTCATATTGCTCACATTCCTTGTTTTACTTAGGTCCTTTCTTCACATTTTGTCTTTTTTGCGGGGCCACCACCCAAAGCTATCCTAAAACTCACCCAAAAGCTAGATAATTTTGAAGTGTATGACTCAAAAACTTCTAAGGAAAGCTGCAGCCATACAAACAGGTGGTACAAGGGTCAGGAAAAGATGAATAAAGTGCATGTTTATCAGAGATTAGACTGGGAACTACAGGTAACAAGCCTTCATCCTTCCTTGACCCAGTATGCCTGTGACACTCATCTCTCAAAGTCTCTTCCAATTCTAAATTCTCAGCTTTCAGTAATTAGAAGACTTCCATAGATTAGACAAAGACAGCGTAATGTAGCGGAAAGCATTAGTGGAAGGGCAGACCTACGTTCGAAAACTGCTTATCTCTTACTGACAGCAAATAAACAAATTATTTGGCCCCTCTGCTTCAATTTCCTCTTCTAGGGATATTACCACCGACCGCAGTGGGGTGTGTCGGGGGCGGGGGTCACTGTAAAGATTAAATGCAACAATATGTATCCAAAATGCCTTAGCACATAGCAGGCACTCAATCATCACGGTTTGCGAAGTGCACTCACATCCATCGCCACACTTAATCTTACAACGCCCCTGTGAGGCGGGTCAAGCCTCTATCAATGCTTGTATTTCCAGGGAGAGGAAACCGTGTGTCTGAAGGTTAAACAGCTTGTCGCTTAACCTCGATACGACACAATTTCCTCAGCTGTAAATTTCGAGCTTTAAACGCCAACTACCTTATAAGACAGGTGTAGGGACGCCTTAGAAATACTCTCAACCAACGCCCCTCCCTCCCCCGGGCACTGTTCTCAGCACGCCCACCCAAGGGACGCGGACTTGCGCGCGTGTCAGAGCACCTCCGCGGCCGGTCCTCGCTCGCCCTAGGGTACGAGGCGTGGGGACCTGTCTCCCTCTGGCCAGTTCACGGGGCCACAAGCAGAGGGGTCAAGGCCCCCGCCGCCCTAGCCAGGCCCAGCACCCCAGTCACACGCCCGCGTTTCCTAGTCATATCTCCTCACGATCTTGTTTTGGTCCGTGACGAACTCGTCTATATTTTCCAAATAAAGCTGGTCCGCCATGGTGCTGCAGCGCTGGGACCCGCCGCCTCTGAGCCCCTCTCTCAGCCACAGCCGCAGCTCCCGCCGGCGGGAAACGTCTTTGCTCCCTCCCACGTCCGGGGTCGTTTCCCACGGCAACGGAGGCAACGCGTTACGGCGGCCGTCCGAGGGTCAAACTAGTCACGGAGACGGCGCAGGCTGAAGTAGGTGGAGCTAGTAGGAACTGCGGAAGGGAGGGGCTGGGAGGACCGGCTAGGTCAGGGAGAGTAGCTGGAGGCAAGGTTTCAAATTTCATCTCTGCCACTTAACGACTGATCCGGACAAAACACCTCACCTGTAGGAGCCACAGCCTTTCCACCTGTAAATCGATAAACTAATCCTCGCCCTTTGATACCTTTCTTTATTCAGCAAATATTCATTACGTACTATTGTATTCCAGGCGTTTCTTAGGCACTGGGGGCACGGTAGTGGACAATAAAGACAGAAAGACAGTAAGTAATCCCCTCTTACCCGCGGGGTGGGAGAGGATACGTTTTAAGAGCCTGTAACAGATACCTGAAGCCACGGATAGTACCAGGCCCTATATACACAGTTGACTGTTGAATACCACGGGTTTCAACTTCACGGGTCCACTTGCACGCTGTACCTAAGAGGCTGTGTGAAGAGGCGCATGAACTTTATTCTCAGGAAAACTTGCAGAAAAGTTTTTAGGTTGGAGAATTTCAACAAAAATTTTTATTATTACACAAAAAACCCTTCGTAACTGACCTCACCATAAGCCGGTGTAGGTCAATACCACAGCGTAGAGGGTAAGCAAGCAGGCTCTAGAGTTAGACTACCTGGATTTGAGTTCTGGTTTTGCTAATTGTTGTGTGACTTTGGGTAAGTTAGTTAACCACTGGGAGCCTGTTTCCTCATCTATAAAATGAGGGTAATAATAAGAGTCATTTCAAAGGTTTGTTGCCACATGCATTCATTCAAGTCATAGTTAGCAGGAGCCTACTAAGCGCCAGGCACTGTTCTGAGTGCTGGGGCTACAGCTGTGATCAATAATACATGGAGCCTGTTCACATGTAACTTATATTCTCGTGGAGATACAGTGAAGGATAGTAGTGGCTTAAATTGGGTAGTGGTAGTGGAAATTGAGAGAACTGAGTGATTTGAGTTTTGTTTTAGAGTTGGCAAAACCTGCTGATGAATTAGATGAGTGGAGTGTGGAAAAAACAGGAATCAAGGAAAATACCTAGATTTAGGTAAATGGTGATGCCCTTGACTGAGAGGTGAAAGACTGGGTGCAGATGAGAAAATCAAATTTGGCCAGAGTTATAAATGAGACAACATACATAAAGCCCTCATGCTGTGCCTGCACACAATAAAGTCAGAAACAGTTGGCTACTATGTTATTATATACCGGCACACTGTACTAGGTGCTTTGAGAGTGATATTTCATTTAGTTCTCATAGCAATACTGCAAATGGATTGTGTTGTGAGTGTTTCAGCGAGTGGATTGCTTAGGCTCAGAGAGAAGAAATATAATAGCTTTTCCAGGGTCACAGGGTTATTTTATTTTATTTTATTTTGAGACAGAGTCTCATTCTCTTGCCTGGGGCGAGTGCCATGGCGTCAGCCTAGCTCACAGCAACCTCAAACTCCTGGGCTCAAGCAATCCTTCTGCCTCAGCCTCCTGAGTAGCTGAGACTGCAGGCATGCGCCACCATGCCTGGCTAATTTTTTTCTATATATATTTTTAGCTGTCCAATTAATTTCTTTCTATTTTTGGTAGAGACGGGGGGTCTCGCTCTTGCTCAGGCTGGTCTCGAACTCCTGAGCTCAGAACCATCGGCCCGCCTCGGCCTCCCAGAGTGCTAGGATTACAGAGGGTTATTAAGTGGTTGTGCTGGGATCAGAATTTAAGTCTCTCATCATTACTCCACAGGAGTGGGAAATAAGATAATTGACCAGAGAAGAGTCATGATACTACCCTCATGCCAAAAGGGAGCAGATGATAATACTGTATAGAGTACCCAGCCCAAACCAGTCCTACATACGCCAATATTAAAACAGTCACATGAATTTTAGAAGCCAGATTAGCGGTTACCCTTGGCAAGGTAGAACAGGAAGGAGTATGAGGAGGCTTCTTGATCTGGGTGCTGGTATGTGGGTGCGGTGAATTTGTGAAAATGATCTGAGTTGTACACTTCTGATATGTACGTATAGTTCTCTGTATCGATGTTTACATTAACCAAAAGTTTAAGGAAATTGATTATTTGAGGAATCTTATTTTATTTTAAATATTCTTCAATCCTCTGAGAGGAATCTTAACTACGGTGTCAAGCCTCCTCAAATAAGGAAAATAGAAAATAGGCAGCAGTATTAGAAAGAATGGGTTTAATCTTAACCTTGAACAAAAGAAAGGAGATTCTGGGAAGAAGAGATAATGGACAAAAAAGGACCACAGGCAAGGCAGTAATGGGATTATCAAATGGGTTGGGATAATGGGACTAGCCAGGAATGAGCACAGCTCAGCACAGGAGAGGGTAGGCTAGGGGTTGTGTGTGTACATAAAGGGTAGGGAAGATGGAGGGGAAGAGAAAGGACAGCTTTTCTGTTTCTGTGTCTGAGGCCTACCTAGCTTGGGTATTCCTACATTCAGGGAAAGGTGGTTGAATGGAAAGCATGTGGGCTTTGGAAACAATTTTTCTTTTAAAAAGCAAGTAAGCAAAGAAAAACCTGTTGTTTGAATCCCAGCTTTATCATTTCCTAGATGTGTGGCCCTAGGCAAATCATTTGCCTCTCTAGTTCTCAATTTCATCATCTTAAAAGAAGGGATATACTGTCCAGTGGTGTGCAATGGAAGAAAGCCCTGATTTGTAGTGGTTGCCAACTCCTGTGGTATAAATACTCCACATCGCAGATTTCAAGCTATAGATATGGATGTCACCAAATGCAGAGTTAGGAAGAAATGCACAGTATCAAACCATTATTTCCACTGTCAGGGTTGATTTTTGAGGGGTGTTGTCCTGGTTCTTTGGCTGCTTGCTTGGAAAAATTGCAAGCAGGACCAGTGCAACGAAGTGATGACAGACACGTAGCACTTCTACACAAACAGCTTTTATTGCAGGCTTTTCAGTATACAAAGTGAAAGTACATTTCCTGAGGGGAAGCGGGTCTGTCTCTGGGAGTGGGGAAGACCCTGAGGTTTTACCACACTTCTAGTTTTATGTCTACACCTTATGATATGCTAAATGGTAAGTGTAATAGTCATTATTTTCCTGGGAAAAGGATGGAGAGTTCTGAGAGCTAAGGGGCCTCCCCAATTTTATCCTTATAGGGTAACTTACAGGGGTTGCCATGACATTTGTAAACTGTCATGGTGCTAGTGGGTGTGATTTTTACTATGCTAATGTATAATGAGGAAAAGGTTACCTTTGGATATGAGCTCGTGGTTTCTGTGCATGCTTCTGGCTGGGAAAAGTCCCTAACCTCAAGTCCCTGCTGTTGCGGGTTAGGTTCTAAATGCTCAGTGGCCTCCTCATTTCTGCCCCCCTCTTATTTTCCTGTGGTTAGTGCTGCCAGCTTGCACCTGTCCCTAATACCAACATACAGATACAATACAGATAAATAACCTCAAGGGCATAGATAGTAATAAAATGTAGTGAAACACTTAGGAAGTGATGAAATTTGAATATTTATTGTCTTTGTCTTACCGAAAACTGTGTTCTTTCTCTATACCAGCTATAAAGAAAAAACATCCAATTGGTAAGGCATTCAAGTTTTTTCTTATTCTTTGGCCAAAGAATGGAGAAGGGTGAGCTCGTGCTCTACAGGCACCTTCTCCCCAAGCAAAGGGAGATGTGGGAGTTTTTTAAAAGCTATGGGACAGAGGAAGTATGTAAACAGATACAGGGTAGAGTTTAAGATGCACGGACATAGTTCACGTACATGTTTCTTATATATTACATATATAGAAAATTTCATCGATTCTCACTCGAGAGAGTGGTTTTTAAATCATTTAAAGATAATAAAGATTGCCTGCTGGGGTTTGCCCTGGCTTTCTGCAGGTCTAGACTTCTGACATCAGGCAAGAGAGGTCACATGGCTGTTTATAACATTTGAGCCACCTGGTGTCCTTGAACAGCTGCTTCTAAATGATAAATACTAAAAAGAATTATTAAAAACAAACAAACAAAAAAACTGTTAAAGTTTTTTCATCTGCTTTGTCAGGCTATCCCAGTGACATTTGTTTTTAACATAATTTATTTGATTGTAAATGTATATACTTTTTAGTAACGGCTCTGTTTAAAACTTACTTGCAAACTTTCTGAAAATTTAACATTTAGCTATCATAAGCAAGTACCAGCCAGCTCTCACACACTACTGTAAATATTAATATTATAATTTCTCTACCTTGCATTATTTAAGGCGTTGAAAGCAACATGTTCTGTGCCTCAAAGATAGCTAAGTGCTCCATAAATGGTAATAATAGTTACCATTTATAATAATAGTTATGTAACAAATACTTACATACCCCTAACTATGTGCCAGACTCTGTTCCAAGTGCTTTACAGATGTTAACCCATCTAAGCTCCATAACAACCCTAAAGTAAGGCATGTTATTATACCCTTTTCTCAGATAAGTAAACTGTCACAGGTTAAATAACTTGTTCAAGGTCACAACATTACAGAGCCCAGATTGTAAAGTAGGCAGTCCAGCTGCAGCACCCATGATCTTAAACACTGTGTTTTGCTCATTATTAGTTTACAACTGTGTATAGAAAACCAGTAAGTATACTGAACTCTAATACTGTGTATTGCAGAACTTTGAACTCCCTGTGCACATCAGTCAAATGAGAATCGTTCTCAGTAGAAGCCAAGTAACAAATGGGATATGTTGAGTATCTACATGATGTGGGAACATTAGAGTCCAGGCAGACAGAAGCGAAATCTTGGAAGTTTTCTTTCTTTTTTGTTTTTTGAGACAGAGTCTCACTCTGTTGCCCGGGCTAGAGTGCCGTGGCATCAGCCTAGCTCACAGCAACCTCAAACTCCTGGGCTCAAGCAATCCTGCTGCCTCAGCCTCCCGAGCAGCTGGGACTACAGGCATGCGCCACCATGCCTGGCTAATTTTTTCTATATATTTTTAGTTGTCCAGCTTTTCTTTCTATTTTTTTTAGTAGAGACGGGGTCTCGCTCTTGCTCAGACTGGTCTTGAATTCCTGAGCTCAAACGATCCTCCCACCTCAGCCTCCTGGAGCGCGAGGATTACAGGCATGAGCCACCATGCCCGGCCTAAATCTTGTAAGTTTTCAAGTCAGGAGTTAGGGTTGAAGGAAGGTTGGGGGTATATGCAGATCTATGATTAGGTTTAGGAGAAAACTGCAGCTGGCAAATGCCAGTAGGTAAGCCTAGGACTGTGTCCAGGAGATCAGTGTTTTATCTAGGTAATGCCTGAAGGCTTAGTTTTAGGGTCAGAAGTAAACCAGAAAAGAGGATTCCTCTGTACTTTTACTCACATAAACCACAGATGAAGATAGTCTTTTAGCTCATGTACATTGCTCAGATAATAATTATCATTTATAGAGCACCTACCATGTCATGGGTACCTCACATAGTGACTCATTTAGTCCTCAAACAATCCTGTTAGATTCTATTATCCCTTCACCAAAAAAGGGCCTAGATTTGAGATCAATGTTATGTTATTAATGGGAAGAGTGAATAGGAAACAACTCCGTATAGGTTCTAAGACAAGGTTTCCTTAAGCAAATAACCAAGTAGAATTTTAGAACTAGCCTCATCCTAATATAATAATAATGACAACAACAGCAGCAACACTAGTGTTGGGTTCATCTGTGTGGATGTTTCCTGGTCCCCCACTTCCCAGTATCAAGAATGAGTACTGGTACCGAGTCAAGCCGATGATGGAGTGATCACAAACATAGAGCAACTTAATATAGTTTGTCACATAAAAAATAGAATGAAAGTAAAGGAATCTTACACAAAGGGAAAATACATTCTAGAGAGAGTGCAACAGGTCAGTCTCCCTGGTTGGACACTGGAGGAGACTGAGCACATGTTGCCTTTTATTTTTTTTATTTTTTTTGAGACAGAGTCTCACTGTGTTACCCAGGCTAGAGTGCCGTGGCATCATCCTAGCTCACAGCAACCTCAAACTCCTGGGCTCAAGCGATCCTTCTGCCTCAGGCTCCCAAGTAGCTGGGACTACAGGCATGTGCCACCATGCCCGGCTAATTTTTTCTATATATTTTTAGTTGTCCGATTAATTTCTTTCTATTTTTAGTAGAGATGGGGGTCTCGCTCTTGCTCAGGCTGGTCTCGAACTCCTGAGCTCAAACAATCCGCCCGCCTCAGCCTTCCAGAGTGCTAGGATTACAGGCGTGAGCCACCGCGCCCGGCCACATGTTGCCTTTTATAAGCCCACTTGTTTGTCCCGCCTTTCCTCTGGCAGGATTGGTTGCCATTTCCCGCCTTTGGGAGTGATTGACAAGTTGGTGTTACATAACAGATCACATGACAGTTACATAACAGGGTAGGTTATATAACAGTTCCCCTTTCTGCACCTGTGTCTTCTAGAATTCTCCATGAAGCTCCACCCATGTTATGTTAATTAGATGATAATAAGCTCTACCTCAGTTAAAGGTTACTAGGAACTTCTTACTACATATGTTCCCACCAGGTAACAGTTCCTAGCCACAATTTGGTTCCCAGCTACAGTTCAGTTCCTGCTCTCTGCCCTTAGCCACCTCCTTGCCACCTGTTTACCCTCCGCCAGACCTAACACTAGCATTTAT
Source organism: Indri indri (assembly GCA_004363605.1). Classification (NCBI taxonomy): domain Eukaryota; kingdom Metazoa; phylum Chordata; class Mammalia; order Primates; family Indriidae; genus Indri; species Indri indri. Next base: position 56,880 of record RJWJ010005834.1, read on the forward strand.
AGGTTCTCAATAAGTATTTATTGACTTAAGTCCAATTACATTAAAGACATTTAAGGGGAAAAACACTAAGTTAAGAAACAAGGAGACCTGAGATAATATTCACTATTATCATTCAATGAGTGTGGAGGTGCCATGCTAGGTCTTTTACTTAAATATTCACATTTAATCTTCAAAATAATCTATGAAGTAAATATTATTACTTATCTTCTATTATCCCTATTTTATAGATGTCACATAGCTTAAATTATTATCCCTATTGTACAGATAAAGAAACTGGAGCTCAGAGAAGTAATTTGTCTCAAACCATGTAGGTAGTAAGTGGTGGGGATATGTTTCCAGCCCAAGTGTGCCTGAAGGCCATGTTCTTAACACCATGCTTGTCTTTAGGTGACAGCATTTGGCTGCTTTTTGTTTTCTTCTTTATATACTTTTTTCCTTATATGTGTTTGAATTTTTACAGGAGTCTGTTTCATTTTTATAGTCAGAAAAACATGAACATATTTTCATTTTGAAAAAAAGTTGGGCATTTAGCAATGTAAAATTAACTCTTCTTATTCCAGTCATCTGTAACGTTTTCCCTATTTGAAATGTAAAAGGTAATCTGCAAAAAGGAATAGAACCATCATTCCTACCTACACCTTAAATGTCACTTCTTTAAAACAAACAAACAAATAAATAAAAACCTCACTCCCTATTCCTTAAGGATGAGGCTTACCATAGGCACCTCATGTTGTGAACAAGGGCAGTTGTCCAGAAACCAGAACAATCAATCAGCCAAAGTATTTGTTAACCAAAGGGGAGGCCAGACAAAACTGTTGGGGACGTTGCTGTCAGGAGATACCAGCAGTGGGAGCCATAGGATTAAGACTCCTCAGCCTTCATGTCTCGAAAAAGAACCTAAGGTTGTTGTCAGAAGGCTGATCCTCCTCTTCTTCATCCCAATGCATCCCACTCCATCCCAGAAATGGTTGGAATCAGAGGGCCTAGTAATTCCAATAGGGCATGCAGTGGGAAATCTAGACAGGGTTCAATATAGAAGTGGGGTGAGGAGCAATAAACCTACATGCAGGCAGGATCCCCAGACTCAGAATGCAGAAAGAGGGCCAAGCCTCTGGCCAGGAAAGGAGGCCCATAAGAGCAACTCAGGAACCCCACCAGCTAGCTGGGCTTCAGGCTGCCACAGGTTTCTTGGGGATGACATTCCAGGTGGGGTAACAGGTCAGAACTAAGGAGTACAAGATTAAAAAGTCCACAGTCCCAGGGGCCCAGGAGCCCAGGACTTATTAACAGTAAGGTATTTAGTAATTAGATCATCCATTCATTCATTCACTCAACAAACATTGCTAAAGGCCTCCTATGTACCGGGCCCTGTGGGACTAATGGGGACACAGCATAGTCTTCATTTCTGGGTCTATAGTCTGTGGAGAGTAAACAGCAATACAGTGTGTGAGAGAAAGAGAGAGAGAGAGAGAGAGAGAGAGAGACACACACACACACACACACACACACACACTCACAATGTCCCATGGGAATCTGCAGGAGGTGGCTAACCCAGTCTGAAGAGAAAATATGGGAAAAACTTTGGACTTGGGTATCCAGGGCTAGACACCGGGTAATCTCTCCTTTCACATTAGGCAAAATATGTAAGAAAGGAAATCAGAGTGTTATCTTTATTATAGCTTTTAACAACACATAACAAGCCTGTATTTTCTCTCTTTAAAAAAGTTGTTTTAGGCTGGGCATGGTGGCTCATGCCTGTAATCCTAGCACTCTGGGAGGCTGAGGCAGGACGATCGCTTGAGCTCAGGAGTTCAAGATCAGCCTGAGCAAGAGTGAGACCCCATCTCTACTAAAAATGGAAAAATTAGCCAGGTGTCTTGGTGAGTGCCTGTTGTCCCGGCTACTGGGGAGGCTGAGGCAGGAAAATCACTTGAGCCCAGGAGCTCAAGGTTACAGTGAGCTATGATGACGCCACTGCACTCTACCGGGCACAACAGAGCAAGACTCTGTCTCAAAATAAATAGATAATTAATTTAAAAAATTAAAAAGTCATTTTATGAGAGCATGTGTATCTTACATAGACTGTCTTGCGGAATGCACAGCTGCCAAGGCCAGTACACATTAACCTTCCTGACAGCTGGCAAGGCAGGAGCCCAGGGACCTTGAGATAAGCCTTAGGTGTTTGTTCTAGAACACCTTATCAGTTCTATAAAAATCGATATAAAATCCCTCAGTTACAAAAACTGAGTGAGCCAAGAGGCCACTCAGACACTGTTCCTGTGTCTCACACCTACGCTGCCCCACCCTGTCCCCAGCCATGTTCACAACCCCCCCGGTTTATTCCTTAGCTCAATCTCCAGAGGTTCACAGTTCTACCTTTGTTGCCTCAGACATTCAGAAAAAGAGCAGGCGGACACCCTACCTACATCTTGTGTATTTTTTCCCTTTCTCCCTTGCCTTGGGGGCTGGGAGGGCGCTTTGCAGTAGTGACGGTAAAAGTGAAGATAATTGGAAACTGGTTATGAGAAGTTTTGTCTTAAGCATCTCATTTCTGAATTTTTAAAGTGTGTGTGTGGAGGTAGGAGGTTGGCATTCAGGGCTAAAAGGAAGCGTATGATCGATCCTTTTCTCAAAGACCATTGCTTTCTGGTCCCCAAACGCTGCTGGTCAGGAAGACTTCCTGAGGAAATACCACACAGGCTCAGATTTAGTGTTGAATAAGGAAAGGCAAAGGCCGTTCCAGACACAGTCCTGATGGAGTGGGCTGCTCTCTCTGCCCCTTGTGTCCCTCTTGACACCACTATTTCTTTCTGTATGACTGTTCTGTTTTCTTCTTTGGCTTAACCACAGTTTCTACTTCCTCGTGATTTCAGTTTAAACACAGCTGTAGTTGCCATGGTTCCTCTCTACCACTACACCCAGCCTTGGCCCCATCACTAATTACAGATTTTCTCAAAACTTCCTCTATTTTGTAATTCCTAAATGGTTGAACCTGATTTTCTCAACCAATTTCAGTTTTTTGGTTTTTTTTCTTTTTAAATCTCGGATTATCAAAATCTTTTTCAGGGTACTAGGTAGCCAGTGGGCAGGTTCCTCTCGGACAAATGCTCATTCATTCATTTCACTATTGTTTATTGAGTTCCTTCTATGAGCTCAGTATACATATGAGATACAATGGAACACAAGAAACATATGGCCCTGGTTGGAGACAAGTAAGTTAACAGACAGTTAAAAGATCATGTTATAAGAGAGGAAATGAGCAGGGTGGACCCAAATGGAGATGTCCAGTAGGCTGTGGGCTGTGCCTGTGCTCAGATGCAGGCTTAGATTGGGGATGCACAACTTACAGATGGTAACTGCAGCTACAGCGGGGCGGGAGGAGGTGGATTAAATCACACAGGGACAGAGCTGAAGGCAGAACCAGGGAACACCAGTAGTTAAAGGACATGTAAAAGAGGAAAGGCTTAAAAAGGGAACCAAGAGGGAGAAGGAGCCCTGGGAGGGCTCAGTGTGGAAACAAAAGAAGTGAGTTTGAAGGAGGGGGTTACTGACAACGTCAAATGCCTCCGACAATGGCACAGGGTATGGATGGAGAGGAATGCATTGGATGTGGCCTCCATTGGCCAGAGGAGCGAGAGGCACAAAAGCCTGGGTTTGGTACATAGAGGAGTGAGGAAGAATGAGAAGAACTGACGATAAAGGGTGAAGACAACTCTGGCGAGTTCCTCATGTGGCAATGGGGAAGTGGGTCGGGGTGCAGATGGCCATGAACTTCATAACATGTCTGCCTCAGCAACAGGGCTGGAGACGGTGGTGAGCGTTTGTCTTAGAAAAGCCATGACAGGCACTGTGGGGTCTCCTCCATCTAGAGCATCCTTGGTGAGGGATGCCTGACTGCAGGAAGCAAAGGCCAGAATCTGCAGGAGGGGGCCTGCAGTAGATCCTCTGTTCCCACAGCATGGGAATTCTTCAAAGGTCTTTTCATCCCTAGGTTTGTTTGGCCAAAGCTGGCAGGGGTAGGCCCTTAGCAAATATTTGTTGACTGATAACTGAATGTCTGAATGAATAGATAGATGGGTGGATGAAAGTGAATTACATATTGTTCTGCTCTATAATCCCTTTTGTTGAGCTACAGGATATTGTTTGTGGAAGGTGTTGTCTACTTTCCTTCCACCATTGAAATTACTATGTAGTCTATTATCAGGGTAAGCATTGTTGATAAGCTAAGGGGGAAATCCAGCTTCCTTCAAAGCCAGTGATTGGAAATGGGGGGCGAGGGGTGACCTTTTAGGAACAAAAGTTAGGACCAAGCCCAGGTCCTAGACAGGTTTGAGAGCTGCAAAGAGCACTGCTACTGCAGATCCCAGCGGAGGCTTTATACATTCCTATACGTACAACATTTCACACAGTACTTTAGAAAACTCTCCATACGTTTTGGGTTGACTAATTTGAAGTGTCTTATCTTTCGATATTTTCTTCAATACTCTGGAGTAAAAGAAAAAATCAGATGATAGACTTCCCCAACTCACTCTCCTCATTTCCCCTTCCTCTGTGATACCTCCACCACACCTCTGATCGCCTTGTACCTGCCCTATTTCAGACCCTCCTGTCATCGGTCTTTGTTTTATTTTTTAATTATCTTTCTGCTTAGAAAGGAAATTCATGCTCATTCTCACCTCTCTTCCAATCTACCCTTCCCTGCCGGAGTCCATCTTTAACACCAGTTCCAGGAGGATGTTTCTAAAGCACAAATCTGATGATGTTACTTCCTGCTGAAAACCTTTCAGTGGTTCCCTGCAGGTTTTAGGACAAAGTCCCAACTTCTCAGCAGAGAGGAAGGGAGTGTTCGAGGCCCTTCAGGGTCTGGTCCTGCTTCCACCTCCCTCTCCAGCACTGTCAAACTGCAGTCATGCGGGCATCATGCGACAGCACGCGCTCTCACAGCCATAAGCCTTTGCTTCCCGTTTTCCTGCAGCCCGAGACTCTGCCGTCCACTCCATGCCATTCCTTTATGTTTGAAAGCTCCCGAGCTTTCCTCCTGGCATCCCTCTCACAGCCTCCTGCTGATTATACACACAGCCCAGATGGTGCTGCTGCTCCTCATCTGGCTGGGCCAGATTCTGATTTCCACAAGAAATCCGATCGCAGCAGGCATTTGGGGATTTGGGCAGTGTATTGAGGATGTGAGAAGTGTGTGTGGTGGGGGAGGGGGTACACTGCGCAGTCACCATACTTCTCACCTAAATCTTCCCACCCAAGGCTTTTCTTTCCCAAATTCCCTTCCTTCAGCCAGCATCCCAGCCTTGGGTATTTCCATCAGCCCCCTTTCCCATGTTAGAAATGTGTGTGTGTGTATAACCCTCCCTTGTCTCATGTAAACCCATCCCACCTGCTCTTTCTCATCAAGCACCAGGTGGCCAGAGGTTTTGGTTATGGTTATGTACCCACAAGTAGTTTATCATAGATACTCCTAATCTCTTCTCAGGATATTTTGTCACCAGTTGCTAAAAAATTTAAAGAGGTGTCCACACCTTACACATCTCTCTCCTGAGTTTGCTGTGAGCTCCTCAAGGCCAGGCCTGTGTCTGACTCACCTCTGGTCCCTGATCCAGCTGGGGCTTGGCTCAGAAAGGAGCAGTAATGCATGTTAAGCATTGTCATGGTCAGGCCACGAATGAGCCACCAGCCTGCCCTGTGGCCAGAGGGGGCTGGGAAGTGTGGGGTAGCAGGTCAGTGAGGAATGCCTTCATTTCCCATCCTGGAGGGTGGGGTTTCTGACTACCTGCCCCCACCCCCCATTGTTCTCAGAGCTGATTCATACCCAGAAATAAATCCTCAGCCTCCGTCCATACATCTCTGCCTCTGAGAACCCCATTAAGCCAGACAAAGTGGCCATCCATCTGCCGGGCACTTTCACGAGACATTTCCTTCTCCAGGAAGCTGGCCTCCCTCTGTGGCTGTCCCCAGGAGCCACACTTCCCACAGATTACCTCTCCTAAGAGCAGGTACCAGGTTTGCTCCCATCCTTACTGCCCTCCCTGAGCACAGGCCTGTGCTCAGCCTCCCCACCAGTCTTCCTGTCTTCAGTTCCACCTCCTCCAGCCTGTCCTCCACACTCACCCCCAGAAAGACGGCTCTAAATGCCAAACTGAGTTTGACGCCCACCCCATCCCCTACCCCAGCTCCTTCCAGGGCTCCCACTACTTTACTGAGGAACACTTAACATAAAATTCACCCATTTTAAGTGAATTTTGGTTGAGTTTTAGTAAATTTATTTATTTTAGGGATGAGGTCTTGCTATGTTACCCAAGCTGGTCTTGAACTCCTGGGCTCAAGCCATCCTCCTGCCTCAGCCTCCTGAATAGCTGGGACTCCATGTGTGTGCTACTGTACCCTGCTGAGTTTTGGTGAATTTATACAGTTGTGCAACCATCACCAAAATCCAATATTAGAACACTTTCATCACCCCGAAAAATTCCTTCATGCTTTCAATCCCCACTTACGCAGTCAATCCCTGCTCCCACCCCGAGCCCTGACAGCCATTGATCTACTTTCTGTCTTTGTAATTTTGTCTTTTCTAGAAATTTCATACAAATGGAACCATACGATATGCAGTTTTTGTGTCTGTTGTGGGCTGAATTATGTCTCCCCCAAATTCATATGTTGAAGTGCTAACCTCCAGTACCTCAGAATGTGACTGTATTTGAAGATAGTCTTTTTTTTTTTTTTAAGACAGAGTCTCACTGTCTTGCCTGGGGTGAGTGCCGTGGCATCAGCCTAGCTCACAGCAACCTCAAACTCCTGGGCTCAAGCGATCCTTCTGCCTCAGCCTCCCGAGTAGCTGGGACTACAGGCATGCGCCACCATGCCCGGCTAATTTTTTTTTTTCTATATATATTTTTAGCTGTCCAATTAATTTCTTTCTATTTTTGGTAGAGACAGTGTCTCGCTCTTGCTCAGGCTGGTCTCGAACTCCTGAGCTCAGAACGATCCACCCGCCTCGGCCTCCCAGAGTGCTAGGATTACAGGCGTGAGCCACCGCACCCGGCTGAAGATAGTCTTTAAAGAGGTGCTTCAGTTAAAATGAGGTGGTTAGGGTGGGCCTCAATCTAATATGACCGGTGTCCTTATAAGGAGAGGAGATCAGGACACAGATATACACAAAGGGAAGACTGCGTGAAGACACAGGGAGAAGATGGCTGTCTACAAGTCAAAAAAAGAGGCTTCGGGAGAAATCAACTCTGCCAATACCTTGATCTTGAACTTCTAGCCTCTGGAATTGTGAGAAAATTAATTCCGTTTAAGTCACCCAGTCTATGGTACTTTGTTATTGCCGCCCAAGTAAACTCATATAGCTTCTTTCATGTTAGTAAAATATCAGCAGTTCATTACTTTTTATTGCTGAGTAAGTAGTATTTTATTGTATGAATGTACCACATTTTGTTTATTTATTCAGCACATGATAGACATGATAGAGTATTTCCAGTTTTGGTGCTAAAACTGCTGCTAAAATTTGCATGCAGGTCTTTGTGTGAACATGTTTTCATTTCTCTTGGGCAGATCCCTGTGCTTTTGAGATCAAGTTTAAGCTTCTTACCTCTTCAACCTCACCTCTCACCCCTCCTTTCTTCTTACCTGTGCTCCAGCAACACAGATTGCTGATAAATCCTTGCATGTACTGTGTTATTTCTCACAAGTCTTTGCATATGCTATGCCCTCTTGAGAAGTACTCTCCCCAGTTTCCTTTGCCATTAAGAAAGCAAGTGCCTTCTCTGGCTTCCAAGCTAGTTTAAGGTTCTTCCTCTCTGATCCCATAGCCCTTTGAGCTTGCATCATACTAGATTGCAGTGTCAGGTTGACTGTTTCTTTTACTAGGCAAGTTTCTTAAGAAAAAGGGATGGTATGTTATTTATTTCTGTATTCCCAGTGTCCAGGACATATGTAATAATTGGTGCTTAATAAATCTTTACTCAAAAAGGGGATACATACATGAATGAATGATTGATTCAGTCATTTGATAAGTCTCTACCATGTGCCTATTGTGTGTTTAGTTTAGTACAGTGCTAGCAGGGGCCACAAAAAAATAAATAAATAAAAGATATATTCTAAGTCCTCAAGGAATTTAAGTTAAGTTGGAGAAACAAGACCTCTTCAGGAAAACTGATTAGAGAACAAAGAAATAAGGAATCAAGTTGCTGAAGAGCACCGCACACACACAGAATCTCTGTTCAGATTCTGGCTGTGTGACCATCTGCAAACCACCTAACCTCTCTGGACTTCAGTTTCCTCATCCGGAAAATGGAGATAATTATCAGACATACTGAGTTTGCGGTGCTACTGGAACATAGTGCTAAAAATTAAACAACACCCGTCATTCTCATCTGGATGGTGTTTTATAGAAGTTTACAAAGCTGATTCACATCTTTTATTTCATTTGATCAACTCTATGAGATAGTCAGATATTATAGCACAGCAGTTATGGCAGATTGTAAAAATGGCCAAAAATTATCCCCTTCCCTCTACCTAAACTTTTTGAAAGTGCCCTTCCACACCGACTCTGGTTTGGCTTTGTGATTTGCTGTGACTAGAAACATGCCTGAGCATGGAGGCTTGCCTTCTCTTGTTACACTTAGCATCCCGAGACCACCATGTGAATGAGTGTAAGCTAGCCTGCTGGAGGATGAGAGACTACAGGGAGGAGAATCAAGTGCCCTAGCCAACTGCCACCCACCGAATACGTGAGCGAAGCCATGCTAGACCATCCATCTACCACCCAACTCTGCAGCTGACCATAGACCCATGTGGGAACACAACACAGATCAGCCGAGCTGGCCAAGACCAGAATTGTGAGCTGTGTAAATATACTGTACTATAGAGTCGTGAATTTAATAAGATGATTGATGTTTTAAACCACTGTTTCAGGGTGAGTCATTTGATAGCAAAAGCTAACTGAGACAGAGATTCAGAACAATA